>PVKZ01000288.1:0-62185 GCA_004027375.1 Macroglossus sobrinus
TCTCCTCTCCTCTCCTCTCCTCTCCGCTTCAGCTAAGCTCCTTGCTCAAGCAGATATCTTCTCCAAGGAGCCATCACTACATAAGGAGAGACCTGGAGAGAAACCTGGAGAGAGTGTGAGTGGTTTACATTAGGGGGAGACAGCGGCTTCTTCACTCCCCATTCCCAAGGGCTTTGCTCCCAGGTTCTGCTTCATCCCGTCCTTTGTGTAGTCTGAGCACAGAGGGAAAGGGCAGCTGGCCTCTGCAGAAGTGAGCAGATGGGGCCCTTTGAGAGACCAATGTGAAAAATACATCACATCTAGGTTCTGAAGCTCTGGGACAATTCTACTGTAGAAAGAAGGGAGAGTGTGAAAAATGAATCTGCCTTCTAAGTTCATCGTATTTCTGTCATGCTGTGACTGTTGGTGGTTTTATTTTAGAAGACAGATTCAGATCTCTTGACATATTAGCATAGACATAAGTAAATTAATAGGACCTGCATGAGTGTGGTGTTTGAGGAAGGCTCTACCTCAAGCACGGTGAAAGGACACATCTACACTTAGTACACAGTGACCTGTGGCCGCAGCCTTATTTTAAGGTGGTTGTTGTATGCGGGGGCCTCTGGGCTATGGGCTGCTTCTCTCTCTGCAACAGGTTTTCCTGCTATGCTCAGGGTTGAATTATCCAGAACCCTTTTCCCTCTTACCATCACCAAAGTTCTGCGACCCAGCTTCAAGATACACTTCAGCAGACCCTGATCCATATCTGCCAATCTGTCCTCTCCCTGTTTCTTCATTCAGGTCTCTGGAAGCACCAGACAAAGTGTCTTGCTTCTACCCACCTACACACATTGCCCTCCAGGTGAGGTGAAGTGTAGGCACAATTCCATTCAGGGGGCTGGCTGAATTCCAGGACATAGCACTCTCTCAGCCTGATTTACCAGTTAATTATTATGATGACAGGAGACAAAAATGAAACTGACTGAGAGGATCAGCAAGGATGCCTGCTGATTCATGTAATAAATGAGCAGGAAGGATTCTTTAGGTGCTATTTGGAATTGAGGAGGAATTTTTAAAATCAACGAGCAAATGCATTTTTATCTTAGAAATGTAACATATTATAGGTGAATTGGGGATCTTCTTTTCTTTCTCATGATTTGTGAAGCAGGGTTAGTGTTAAACTTATTCTGCTTTTACAAAGACAAAGACAGATGGAAACCCTGCATTGCAGATATCCTGAGTCCATTAGCTTGGACTGAGGTAGGAGACTTACGACTCTAGCAGGCTGAAAAAGCAGCAGTTTTCTCATCTGGAAAATGAAAGCCTTGGACTGGATAATCTTCCCTCCAGCATTAACATTCTGTGTGTCTTTGAGTTTACATCAAAATGGTGTTTTCTTAATCAGCTCTCTGCTGCTTCTTTTCTGAGATCATTTTTCTTCCCATTGCAGAAGCACACGAGTTTCCAATCAGTGACTGCATAGAGCTGCCTAATCTTTGCTGCTAATCAGCAGGCAAAACACACTCGGGTTTTCAGATCTGGAACCAGCTTCTTAGCAAGGCAGTTAGAAGAGAATGTCTTTGCAAATTGCTTGTTGAGAAAGTTTGAGTATTAAAATAACTGTTTAAATATTGGTGTTAAATGTGATTTATTCATTATCAAAAGTAGGTTGCATATAGTTTAACAACTCTGCTTGGAACACAGATTCAATGTACATAGCTAAATAGAGATATATAAATGGATATATACACATATATTGTGTATGCGTTTCTACTTATGTGTGAGCGCACACACACGTTACAGGCATGGGGTTGATACTCCCCAGGCCAGGCTATCTGTGATACTATTTATTTCTGCCAGGAAAAGTCCATATCACCAAATACCTTCTCTTTTCTGTGTCTATTATCTTGAATTAGTATCTTATAATTTAATTCTATTTGCTGAATATAGATTTCTACATAAGTTCAGATGATCTTACGAAGGTCACACTTTAAACTATCTGTGGGCCATTAGACCTTAGTATGGATTAACTTTGCATTTTTTTTTTTTAAATAAACAACAGATTTGGAGAGTGCAAAGGTTGGGAAGAAGAGATAGCAAAATAACCCTATAATTCTAATGGGATGAAGGAATTGAAGTGTGTGTCTGTGTGTGCCTCTGTCTGTCTGTCTGTCTAAGTTAAAGGGTAGGCTGCAGAAAAATAAACTTTGAGCTGGGTTTATTCATTCCTTCAGGATTAATGAGCATTGTGCATGACCCTATAAATGGCCTCTTTAAATTATTTTTCCCCTGTGGACTGGGTGACAATAATTCCATTTTACTTATTTTTATAAATAATAATACATGTGCAAGGTACTAAATTTTAAAGCTCAAAGGGGGCATTCAAGGTCAAGTAAATCTATCTCCTCATCCCCCAGCCTCCAGTTCTTGGAGGTGACCACTATAATCAGTTTCTTTTTCCAGAACAAATATATATATATATATATATATATATATATATATATATATATATTTGTTTATAAATATATATGTTTATAAATATATTCACATATGATAGCATATTAGGCATACTGCTCAGCTCCCTGCTTCTCTCCTTCAATAATACGTGTTGAGATTTTTTTCCACAGAGCTGCCCTCTTCTTTATCTTCTTTATGTCTCTACAGTATTTGATTGCATGGATGTACCATATTTATACAGACTCTCATTGATAGAGATTGAGGTTGTTTCTAACTGTTAACCTTTAAGAATAATGCTGTAGTGTAGTGCATGTTCTTTCCACAGGCCAGGTTGCCAGGATTCATAACTCCTGGGAATTTCATATACTTCACAGAGTTCAATGCAAATGGTGTTCTTGGGAGTTGTGCAATACAGTGTCCCTCACAGGGCATTTCACACATGAGTGATTATACTTGTCAGACAGACACCCAGGAGTGGCACATGTATAGTATTTTTCACTTAAATGAGATAATGTTCATACTTGATCACCAGAATCACTTTGAATGCAATCATTATCCTCTGAATCCCCTCCTGATAATCACCATTGGTGCCTAGAAGTATTTGCAACATTCTAGATTTATTCTGACCTCATCTAATCAGTGAAGAATACAACTTTTACGTCTCTTATTCTGGGCACTGCACTTTTATTAATGTAGCTTAAGAGTGTATTAGCTTTTTGGTAGCTCCGTCCCACTCTTAGCTCTCTTTGAGATTACTGCCAACTCAAATTCTCAGGTCTTTTCTCAAATAAATTACCATTAAACCATATACTGCTTACCTTGTGCTTATATAGAAGAATTTTTATAATCTCAAAGCAAACCTCTGATTTATACATTTTAAAATTTATTTTGTTGTTTTACCCTTAAAGTCTCTTGAAAGCTGTTGAGCTATCTCTGCATCTTTATTTTGTCATCAATATTTCATCTTTCTCTACCTATTTTCCATTCCCTACTCATAGTGAGCTCAGTGCCAGGCTCTAGGTATTGACAATTAAAGGTTTATAAAGTTATTTTTGTTATAGCTTGTCAAATATGGCAATCATTGAAGACTTGGATAAACAGGACTAGTTCAGTGTTTAGAAGTCAGAGTTCTGAAGGAAATAGAGATGAGAGAGAGAGAAAGAGAGAGAAAAAATATTTTCAACAACTAATGGGAAAACTTTATTTAAGATCTCAGTTCTAGGAACAACTATGCTTCTCCTGACCAACTAATTTGTGTATAGCTTGAGGGCATAGTTAATTGTGTAATATATCATGTTTCTTATTTATTTCCTGCTAGGAAGTTCAAAGGCAAATTTGCAACACAGTTCTAGTGTATTAGCCAGAGTATATATTTTGTGTACCTATCTTACCCTTGACCTCCTTTTATTTTTCTACCTTATTTTCTTCTTTGCCCTTATTTTCTAGATCAATAAAAAAGTTTAATGTAAAATTTGTGAGTTGCCTTAAATTCTTCTTTGAAAAAAAGTATTGTATAAACTAACAAATAGGCAAATAAAAGCTTGGCTTGACAAATTTTTAAAGATATTGAGTATATTCACATCTTAGATTGATGACAATTGCAACTACAGAGAAATAAGAACTGTGATGGAATAAATGTTATAAGCTTGTTTAACACCTTTGGCATCATTTAAGACACTGATCAGAAGTTAAAAAATATTTTTTAATATGAGCCTCATGTAACTCACCATATAAAATAATACACAATCGCATAAATGAAAATCTCAAACTCCAATGCTTGGGAGAGCCAGGAAGATAAAGTAAATTAAAAAATATATATAATAGAGACTAGTAGGGACAGTGAGACCTCAACAGCACCTTTCCCATTTATGTATAACCAAATACAATACTTAACTAAACATTTATACTCCCATCAGCTACTAGCTTACAACCTCTAAATCATTCCCTCCTCCAATTTTATACATGCTACTAAAGTAAAATACTTTGTAAAAATTGTCACAAAACACAGAAATCTTAGGCCATGAAGTTAAAATTTTTTTCTTTCTTTTTTCAGGTTATTGGTTGCCCAGTTATAAATTAAAGTCTTCTTGGGCAACAGGCCTGCATCTCTCTGTCTTGTTTGGTCATGTGGAGTGTCTCCTGGTGCTGCTGGACCACAATGCTACCATCAACTGTAGACCCAACGGGAAAACCCCTCTTCATGTGGCTTGTGAAATGGCCAACTTGGATTGTGTTAAGATCCTTTGTGACCATGGAGCAAAGCTCAATTGCTACTCCTTAAGTGGACACACAGCTTTACATTTTTGTACAACTCCAAGCTCCATTCTCTGTGCCAAACAATTGGTTTGGAGAGGTAAGCTTTTCTGGGTGACCAACACTGTCATCCACTTGCACAATCATAGTTTTGAATACTTACTTATTTCAAGGTAGTAGGTATTTCCATGCATTAAGCCTAATCTAGAGGGCCCCCAAAATACACATTCAGATGATAGACAGACAGACAGACAGACAGAGAGATAGATAGATAGACAGATGATAGATAATGTTATATTGGCCTAGGTCATTCAGTGATGAGCTCATTGGAATCATATTATTATTTTTTAATTGAGGAGGTCTGTTAATTTACATATTAAACAAATATTTATTTCACTCTTATACAACATGTCAGGTAATATGTTAAGTAAGTGAAGAAGAGAAAATAGTTTTTGCCTTCAAGGAGCTTATACTCTAGTAAGTGAGATAAATATTAACGAAATAAAATCATAAATATAAAATTGCAAATTGAGAAAGGAGCAAAACAAAGCACTATGAAAGAGAATGTAAGAGTGAACTGTTATAAAATGTATAAGACTTCTTTAAAGATATGATATGTAAGCCGAACCTTTATAATGAGAAGTTACTGGCCATTACAAAAAAGGAGAGTCTAGGTCTAGGAAAGATAAAGTGCAAAGTTGCTAGGAAAGAAAACAATTTGGAATATTCAACAAATGGAAGAAGGCCTGTGAGGCAATAATCATGGTTGTGGGGTGGGGTAGGAAGGACAGGAGGGTAGAAGGGAGAGTCATAAGATGACATTGGACATGTTAGACCATATATGACCTGCCGGAGGCCAAGGTATGGGGTTTATAAATGGGGCCACTGAAAAGTTTTAAGCAAGAAAATGACATGATTTAATTTTCATTTAAAATTATCATTCTGAAGTTATACAGAAATTGGATTGGAGGAGGCTAAGAATGGAAGCCGGGAAACCATCTGAGAAGTTATTGGGATGAAGATTAGCACTAAGGGGCGAACTTGGGTAGAAGATGAGTTTGTAATATGTAATATGTGATTTAGAGAAGGATGGGGTAAAGAAAAAGGAAGTTTTAAGAATAATTGTAGGTTTCCGGCTTTAGAAAATGAGTGGATAGTGTGGCTATCTTTTTTCTTTCTTTATTTTATTATTATTATTTTTTTTATGATGGGGAAACTTAAAGAAGAAGCATATATGTGGGAAAGATCTTTATATCAGTTTTTTAAGTCATTTTACAGAAATATAGTTTACACACAGTAAAATTCACTGTTGTTTAGAAACATGTAGTTGTGAAAATGGTTATACCATTTTTTTTTTCATTTCCACCAGCAATATATAAGAGTTCTAGTTGCTCTCTATCCTTACCAGAACTTGGTAATGTCATATTAAAAAAAATATTCCATACATTCTAGTCGGTATATAATAGTATCTCATTATGATTTTAATTTGAATTCTCCAAAAACCAAGATTACTGAGTGTTTTTGTGTTATTTATTTGCCAGATGTGTATTCACTTTGGTGAAATGTCTTCATATCTTTTGCGCCTTTTTTAAAAAGAAAATTGTTGTTCTTTTTTTTCTTATTGATTTCTGAGAGTTCTTTATATATTTTGGATACTATCCATTATCAAATATATGGTTTGCAAATATTTTCATTCATTTTTTGGCTTTTCATTTTCTTAAAAGTGTCTTTAAAAGATCATAAGTATTTAATATTGATAAATTCAATTAATCAATTTTTACCACTTATAGGTTGAGCTTTTTGTGTTCTAGCTAAGAAATCTTTGACTAATCCAAGTAACAAAGATTTCTCTTATCTTTTCTTTTTAAAGTTTTATAATTTTAGGTTTTACTTTTGTGTCTTTGATTAATTTATTTTGAGTTATAGTTTGTACATAACATGAGGTAAGGGTTGAGGTTAATCTTTTTTGCATTTAGATGTCCAATTATTTTGACATCGTTTGTTGAAAAGACTATTTTTTCACCATAGAATTACCTTTCATCTTTGTCAAAAATCAATTGGCCACATATTTATGGGGTCACTCTATCTATCTATCTGTCTATCTATCTATCTATCCATCCATCCATCCATCCATCTATATAGTTGTTAATGCTCCACTGCCTTAATTGCTGTAGCTTTATATTAAGTCTTATATTAAGACAATACTTGACACATTGGAAGTACTCAATAAATGATCTCTTACTGATCTGGGAATGGTTCCAGGAGCCCTGAGTACATGGATCAGTTCTAATCTAGGAGTGAGTACTTGACATAAAAATATAAATTTTAGAAAAGAGTTCTGGACTAAAGCTGTAAGTTTAGGAATTGTTGATCTGTAGATTGTATTTGAAGTTAAGAAAATCAATGTAATCACCTGTAGAAATAGTGTAGAGAGAGAAAAGAGAACCTAGGGCCAAGCCCTGATAAATTCTTACATTTAGACATTAACAGAATGGAGAAGAGCCAGGAAATGAGAGTAAAACAGATTGAAAATTGAAATTGGAGAAAATCCAAGAGCATCTTTGGCATCACAGGAAATAAGAAAGAGGTAGTTCAAGAAGGAGAGAGTGGGCAGCTGTACTGATAGCTACTGAGAGATTTAATTAGATGCTCATTAGATTAAGTGACAATTATCACTGACAAAAATAGTTTTGGTGAAATGCTGGGTGTTGAAGCCAGATTAGAATGGTATAAGGTGGCAATAACAATGATCACCTGCATTGGTAATCTGTAAAATGTCGATTAAAATAATGGATGCTACGTTATAGTTTATTACATTAATAAAGATACAAAAGATGATAGCACATATGTTGACAAACATATAGGAAAATGCTTTCACACTCTCAATGGAACATTAATGGGCACACCTGGGACAGTTATATCAAAAGTTTAAAACTTCCTTTAACTTAGAAATCCACTGCCAGGATTAGAGATTAATTCTGGACCTTAGGCTCAGGGTTGAGATTTACATAAGGCCTCAAATTTAGACTTTGAATATTATCTCCAAACTTTTTTTTGAGGTTATACATTCAAAGAAGTAACTGATGAGAAAGAAAGAAGACATTTTCATGTTACAGAATTATGCATGGTTCACATGATCTATAATACACTAGAAACGAAGAGACTTTTTCCTAATTCTGTAAGAGTCTTCAAAATAATCTAGTTATAATGTGTTTTATTTTATATTTTTGCATTAGAAGGATTAGTAAAATACATTTAAAACATATCTCTATTTAAAAATTTATATATTGGCATTTATTATTTTTTACTATAGAGTCTCAAAAAAAAACTGTCTAATTTCTTTTTGCCCTCAGAGAGTCATTTATATTACTGAAAAACTGAAAAATATTTGCATATCTAATAGAAAAATTTTTAAGTGGTGTTATCTCCACACCATACAGACACTAAAAATGATGTTTAAAAATGTTCACTAACATGGAAAGTTTTTTTTTAAGTTTATAGGAGAAAGTATGAATTGCATGAACTTATTTTTCTAAAAAATATATATTTTGATGCATATTGGAAAATAACATCCATATTATCAGAGTCAAACTTGTCATAGCTAATCTCAGCTATGATAAATCAACTTGAGAAGGGAAATTTTTTAGTTTAGATTCTAACTCCTAGGATAAGAAATGGTTTTATGAGTGGTGCATGGCAAAGATTTCAAAAACAAAACAAAATTGTGAACCAGATAATTGGTGGTAACTTGTACCCATTTTGTGGATAGATAAATAGAGAAAAGGAGAAGGTAAGTTCTTGGAGGTGGGTCTCCTAGTTTGGAAACTCTAGAAGACTACAGGCATCTTACATTCTTTCTTTTGAATTTTCATGTCTTCAGTCTTTTGGACAATGCTTGGCACATTGGAAGTACTCAGTAAATGGTCTCTGATTGATCTGGGAATGGCTCCAGGACCCCTGAGTACATGGATGGGCACTACTGCCATCTAATAAATGGAAACTGTTTATGGTTAATAAAATCCTGCTGTTGGTCAGTTTTATCCTCTTGGTCTCTGTGGAGGTTGCTGAGGGATGAATTTTCTCTCTCTTGGATTATGTGGTAGACACTTTTAGGAGAAGTCACATACATCACTACATGGCTGGACAGAGGGAATTGACAGACCCTACAGACAAGGAAAATAAGTCACGCTAACATTAAACTTGGGACCAGAGAAGTCCATTAGAGGAAAAACCAATGCCATGGCAACTGAAAACCAATGTAATTTCCTTTGCTATTTAATGGGCTCTTTGTGGAAAAGTGCTCTTTGTGGAAAAGGCTAATTGAGGCCAAAAAAGTGCATGCAATTTTCTCTTAAAGGATTCTCCTCTGTTTTTTCCAATGTTGCAGAGCCTGCTTTGTCCCCATGCTGGATTGTGTCTGCTAATTTTCTGTTGGCCTTTCTACTTAATGCTCCCCATCCTCTGGCCTTTGTTTCCTTTGGTATTAGAATAATAGTGTTCATCAGTTGAGACGGCTTATTTACCTCAATGAAAATGTCCTCTCTGTGAATCCTGCATTTTCCTACAAATAAAGAGAGTCAGGTCAGGTTTAGCTGGCTGAAAAGCAACATATTATTTCTACCTATTTCCTTTCGACAGAAGAAAATAAAAGCTGCTTGCTTTACTCTGTATGAAGCAAATCCTGACAGTTGGAGAAAAATCTGTTACTGCGAGGAAACCATAAAAATTCAAATGTTTCCTAGCCGAATGTAGCATGAGGGCAATGTAAAGGAGATAGTGCCTTTTGAAAAACTGTCCCCAGCTTCTTGCTGTGACAGTGATACACGTTATCCACATGTTAGGAAAGTTTCTATTCCATGATGCAAACGTAGTAAGGCGAGATGTCCCTGGACTTGGTGTTAGTCAAAATATAGATGTGTTTGCTTGACAGACACCTGTCTTACCAGCCCATCACTTTCCATCTTTCCAGCTGTATGTTATACATTGTAAAAGCACAAATCTAATCTCTTAGTCATTTGCAAACCACTTGGGGATATTTGCCCCATTTGATGTACTCTTAGCACCACCTGTACAATACAAAATTAATTTTCTTCAAATTGACATTACCTACTAAATTTAATTTTAAAGGAAACTTTATATCACTATAAAATTGATTTGTCACTATAAAATATAGCAAAGTCATTTGTTGTGCATAAAAAGTAATAATGACAGTAAATAATGAGCAAATTCTTGACCTCCGTCTGCCCAGAGTCCCTCTTCGCTCAAATGGCAAAGAATGACTCTAAAAGGTCCTATCTTCTGGTCACTGCTTCTAGAAGCATTGTCCCCAGTCATTTTGCTGTAAATTAGTGGACTTGAAGTTCATTTGCCGGTCACTTCTTACATCCAGTCAGGCATCATTTGCTCCAGTGTGATAAAGAATGCCTCACATGAAATCATAATACACTTAGAGAGGCATTGCCCTAAGCAGTGCTTTGTAAAGTTGATGCTCCACTTAGTGGTAAAATTTTAGAAACATCCCCTTTAGAATTAGAAGTGAAACAAGTTTGCTGCCCTTGGCACATCTCTTCAGTTCTGTCCTGGAGGTTCTAGCCAGCACAAAGAGAAAATAAGAATAAATAAGGTGTATGGAGATCAGAAAAAAGGAAGTAACACTGCCATTATTTCACACAATACGTTTATCTACATAAAAACCTCCAGAAAATCTAAGGTCATATGTTTAGAATTTGTAATTGAGTTCAGCAGAGGTACAGCACTTGAGATCAATATACAAAAATCAATTCCATTTCTATATATCAGAAACAAGTGGTGAGAAATTATAACGTAACAAAAGATATATTTATAATATCACAAGAAACTTAAGGGGGCTACAAAATATATTCAACAAAAGGGTGAAAGAAATGTAAAAATTGATTAAATGGCATTAAAAAGTTACCATATTCAAGATTTATTATGAAATATGCAGTTCTTAATTACTGCCTCCTCAAAAACAATCACTTTCATTTATTTTAGCTGATTAGTTTGATATTTATCTCCATATTGTTAAATAAATACCATTTCTTTATGCATAAAATTGAAGAGAATAAGTAGCAACATAAGCAGTTTTCTAATCATCTATTGATGCATCATAACGGAAGGTGAAAGCTGGCTCCTCTTCCTCCCTCCGCCTGTTCCCATACGGATACCTCTCTGCCCTCCATTCTCACAATGCAGTTACGTTACCACTGTTAACCGGGGTTCCTTTCCTTCTTTTTACAGCCTTTGTTTTCCCTGGAGTTAACTGTCTTATTTTTTTTTTTTTTTTGCTTTAATTTTCTACGTACCCTCCCCTCTAACTTTTAATCTTTTCTTAAAATATTTCAATTCAACAGGTATTTCATCACTTATTTTCTTACATAAGTCCCTCTGGACCTACTCAAAAACCTCCACACCTGACCTGCTCCAACCACTGTCACTCTGGAATCTCCATTCCCCACAAAACTGGAGATTCCTTTGCCTCTCCGCCATGCTGAATTTTCCGTTTCCTGGATCCTAGGTTTTTATATATCTCATTTTCTTGCCTGTTTGGGTTCAGTGCATCCTTTTTCTGAAAAAAGGTGTAAGAAAGTACACATGCCCCAGAGAACATTTATATTCTACCCTGACTTGGCATAGAATTCTAGATCGATAATCATTTTTCTTTAAAATGATGAAGGCATTGCTCCATTGTCTGCCAGTTTTCAGTACTGCTGCTGAAAAATCAAACGCCATTTTATTTCCTCATTTTTTCTAAGTGACCTATCATCTTTCCCTGGGGCAGAGTTGCCCTCTTTTTTGAATTGTTATGATTTAGATATTATACCTTCTATACTGCTCCTCTAAAGCCTTATAATGTTTCTTCTATTCTACATTTTCTTTATACTTTACTTTCTGGAAAATTTACTCTAGATTGCTTCTCTCTCTCTCTCTCTCTCTCTCTCTCTCTCTCTCTCTCTCTCGTCTCTCAACTATCTAAGATTTCCTTTTCTGTTTTATAATCCTTGACTATCTACTGAGATTTAAGACTGGGTGACTAAAAGCTGATTTGTGTGTGTGGGATTATCTGAGTACTAGCTTCACTAAAGGGAATCTGGCTGGACCTTAGCTTGAGGTATCCCTGACATAGTGTCTTGAGGTCTTTTTTCTTACACTGGTGAGATTCTCCAAAGAAAAGTCTACCAAGCTTTTTTTCTGGAGAGTCAAGGCCCAATTGCTAGTATTCTTCATGCCAAGTTGGGGAAAAGGGTTTAGAAAGCAAATGTAGTGTAAATGCTGTCTAGAATGCTCTGCTCAACCCTCTTGGCTGAGCTAACTTCTACTCCTACTTAAGGCCTTAGTCTAGACATCAGTTCCAAAGATCTGTCTTTTTGAATTCCCTTAAACTAAGTTAGGGTCTTAAGTTATTCTGTATTTTCATAGGATGTTGTACTTTTCCTGTGTGGCACTTATTATTTTCTTTGTTTAATTTTTTAATTACTGTTGCCTTTCTTGCTAAACTATATATTTCATGAGACCAGAGTTTGCTTAACATGGTCCACTACATAGTACATAGTATTGGTTGTTGATTGTTGAACATTTATTTATTTATTTGTTTGTTTGTTTGTTTGTTTGCTTGTTTGTTTATTTATTTTTATATCAAATGTATTTTTATAAGAGAGTAACATCAATCATTGAACCGATCCTGTAAGAAATTAACATTGCTCACTCCCACCAGCCTTTGTCACTTTTTGAAAATTTATTGAAAGTTCAATTGAAATCAAGTGCTAGAGCTAAGGAGGAGATGTTAAACCAGAGCAATTCCATCACCATTACTGGAAAAATGACTCTCAGTTTATGGTTTATTGCACTCATTGTCTCTTTTATCATATAAAGAGAATATGTCAGGAAAGAGGAAGAAGTCAGACGTGTCAAATACTACTGAGAAATTTAGTAAGCTGAGATTTACAAAGTTTCTATTAGATTTAGTGACGTGGAAGGACTTGGAGATTGTAGCAATCGGTTGCATGATGAATATGAAAAAAAGAATGGAGGGAATGGCTAACTAAAAATAAAGTTGTTTAGGAATGTAAACAAGCCTTTTAAAGAGTATTCGTGAAGAGGAGGCAAGAGGGTTGATGAAGAGGGAACTGGGTTGAGAATTTTTTTTTCTATTAGATGACAGAAACTGGTGGCAAAATCTACTAGTGGAGCAGACATTGACGATTGAGGATAGAAGAAGGAAAATTTGTAGTGTGAGGATTATGAGAAGTTTATAGAGGGACTGACTCTACAGAGGAGAATACCTGTTCTAGAGAATGTGCTTGGAGGCAGAAGGGGATGGGAGTTAATATGTGTGGTAGTAAAACTTTAAGGATGTTTCCATCTGAAAGATATTGTCTATATAAAATTAGAAGTGATTTAAGCATAAAGAGAGAGGGAAAGGGGTTTAAGAATTGAGATGTGAAAAGGGTTTGTGATGATTATTATGAAAAGTGGGACAATAAGTTAAGCAGAGAAATAGTGGATTGCTGAGCAGTTGAGTTCTTTGTTTGACTTTGTGGTGGTACCAGTCTTCTACAGATGGCACCTCACTTGTTGCACGATTGTCGCCATACAGCCAGCTCCCAGCTGGTTGGGTGCAGGCACTGAGACAGTAGATCATTGGGTTCATTCATAACACCAGGTAAGTGAAATGAAGAGTTGGAGATCATTTAAGGTTTTGGCAAAAGATTTATTGAAATGATGGAGTATAAAACTAAGCCAGATAAAGAGGGAAGGAAAGTAAGGGACATCTAATGGACAAAGAGAACACAGGGAGGGATTTCAATGGAAGCAAGATGCAAAGACAGGCAGTTAAGTTCAGAGAATCGAATGCAGAAGTTCATAATTTCTAGAGACAGATCAATTAAAGGTAAGGACTGAGTTCAGGTATGACTGCGGGTGGCAGTTATCAGGTCAAAGAGGAGGAGAAAGTCACTGGAGAAAATGACATCCAGACATTAAGTGACCAGAGCACCGAGTGGTTGACTCTGTGTTTGTTAGTCACCCAGAATTTGCGTAACGAAGGATAATGTGATTCAGGTGCCAAAATCTTCAGACATTGATGGGGAAATAAATGTATTTAGGAAGGAGGCTAGGTGGTACAGATGAAAAAGCAAAGCCTCAAAGAAGCAAGGATGTTCTTTTATTTTTTTCAAGAGAATTAGGGAGTAATTGGAAGCAGCAATGGGGAGTTGGTTTATGAAAAAGAACACCCAGCTATATACTGCAGGCCAGAGTTAAGCATCCCGCATTCACATTGGTTCTTTGAGCTTGGAACAGGGCAAAGCTAGTTTGGTTGCCATGGTGACGAACACCCTGTCTCCAGGCTCATTAATCCTGTGTTCCAAACTAAGCACTTAGTGATAGCTTCTGAATAAATGCAACAAAGCTCTGCATACTGAAAAGGGCACATTCATGTTAAGCAGGGAAAAAAGGTTTTCAATTTCATTCATTAAACTTGAGTAAATAATTTAATATCTTTGTGTGTCAGTCCTCCTAGCTAATGAATAAGGATAAATGCTTAATGGAAAACCTAGCCTAATAAAGTTAACGGCATTGGCTTTCCATACAAAAGAAATTGATGTTGCCAGTATATATGCATATTAAGGGGAAAATCAAAAGGAAAATAATGTATAATAAGCATCTGTGATGTGAAGTGTCAGGTGTTTTAAAATAAAATGTCTCATTTAATCCTTGCAACAACCATGTGAGGTACATATTATTCTCTTTATTTTATAGATGAGGAATCAGAAGCCTCAGAGTAGTTAAATAAGGCCCCAGTTCACACAGTTGGTGGCATTCGAGCAGACCCAATTCTGTCTGGTTTGAGTTCATGATGGTCCCACTGTGGCTTGCTGAATATTGTACGCTGCTTATCCCTCTGAGACATTGGGCTAATTAAAAAATTAGGGAAAAAGTTTGTGCTAAGATAATAGTGGCTATAGAGGAAAGTTTAAATGCTGTATTAGAATTCCATTTGTTTAAAAAAATTCACTATCATAAAATGTTTTGAAAGGTTTTTCTTGAAAAAATAATGAGAAGACTTCTGGGTGTATTGGAATTATGTTTAATTAAATTATGTAAAAATTTGTCAATGCTTCCTTCAAAATGGGTACCCCCAAAGCAATCATTTATCCCCACTTGGCCATTTCCTAGTACATAGAAGGTTTGGAGTTGCAAAGCAGACTCTCAACACAGAAGCTGACATTTTCCTTCTAAGTTTAATGCCTTTATTTGAGCTTTTGGGATTTGCTCTAACAAAGGTGTAGCTAAGTGATTGAAAATGATATATTAAAAATCCATTAATTCACTTCCCTTAAAATTAAACTCTTTAATTAAAAGCAACACTTTGATCAATTTCTAATTTCTATCTCTAACAATGTGATATAGCAAGGTTTAAAATAAATAGAAGCCATTAGGTGCAAGTTAAATATCCTTGTCACTAAACGTAGCTGTTAGCAATTTTTTAAAATCCAAATACTAATTGTTTTGATCTCATCTATATGACCATCTTAGGTCTATTTTTTAAAATTTGAGTTGCTTACTGCTGCCTAGGCAATTCCCAAGTGCTCTTCCAGCAGGAAAGTGTTAATTACAGCCTTCTCTTTCTCTGTTAATATCCATTTCCTTCTCTAATTGGCTCTCTCTGCTTTAATTTCTCTGATCTAAGGCCATATATAACTTGCCCTGTGAGTTTTCAGTCTGGGTGTGTTATTTTTGTTTTATAACTAGAAGCCTCTGAAACCAGAAATTGAAGGATGAAATTTCCTTGAGCCTACACTCCTTTTTTTTTTAATCAGCATCTATCAAATTTTTTTTTTACTCAGAGCAGCCTGGGTCTTATTATTCCTTGAACAATTTAAACACCATTTAGCAAAAGAGATCAGATTTATAAACAGAAATGCAAGTGTTTTCTTTGTAATCTCCATAAGTAATAACTTATGGAAGATAATCTAAACAATTTTAGAGGGAGACTCCAGGGCCCAGATTCAGAGGTAATATGGATAAATCAAACAAGCGCCTGAGGCCCCCATCTCCATTTTCCATTAAACTAACCAAGAAAATCCACAAATCTGGGACATCGCAAAAGCACTAGAATTGGAGGCTAGGTATCAAGCATAACCCAGCTTCCTGAAGTTTCTACTAATTAGAAAACTAATGGAACAGAAGCAGAGTAGACCTCTCTTTTTTCTGAGCTAAAACATCTCCCTAGCAGTCAGAAGAGGTATTAGTCCAGCCCACTTAGAGCCACAGAGAGCTAAGTACTTCTGGGAAGGCTTCAGAGCATACTTTTGCTTTTGTCACTAGCAGCCTTAGAAGTCCGGCAGCCCTCAAAGACACTCTAGTTAAGAAGGAAGCTGCAACTAAAGAACTGCGTGATACAGGCAGGAAGAAAATTCATTTCTTAAAGCAAAGTTGAATTAACATGAGTCCGGGCAAGAGGAAAAAATTGGATAAGAGCCCTAGAAAAGGTATGCTTGTTCTTAATAATTTAAAATAATAACAACCGGATATGGTATTTCTATTGCATGCCTGGCACTTTATCCATACTTACTCTTTTAATACTTTCAACTATCCTATGAAGTTAATACTGTTATTCTCATTTGCAGATTAGAAAACACTGAGCTGTAGACTAATTGCCTGATGGTAAGACCCGTTTTGAATGGAAGGACCTCAATGCAGAGCTCAGCTTTTCCCACTAGGTGGTGCTGCCTCTCATTGCGCCTTAGAATTCTGCCGGTTATGTAACTTGTCTTCAGACTACCCAGTTGCCTTGTTCTTTCTCCATTGTAGACTGGGTGTATCAGTCAATAAACCTGCCACTCACTCAGCTCCTTCTAGAACTGCCTCTGATTAAAGGAAAGTTCAGGTTATTATGTTCTGTAACACTGGATGGATCCTTCTTCACCACAGCCAGTTAGACCAGCGTTGGTATTTGACCCAAGGGGCTCAAATATGGATGAAAGATGAATCCAAATATAGTGCTTAACAGCATAAGGTAATTGAGTAAGATTGTCTGAGTTCAAATTCTGACCACTCCCCTTCTCCATTCACTATCCACATGAATGAGGGCAAGATTTAACCTCTTTGAATCTCAGCCTCATTTACTAAATGGGAATATTGATAATAATCCAAGCTGATTTTAGGGAACTCAAACAAGGGCACATGGATCTTCATGTGTGGTTCTTTTCCCACTGCCAATGATTGGATTGTCTAACTATGCATTTCCCAATATCCATTATATTAAACAGTGATTCTGGTATAAAAAGAGAGTAGTTCTTTGGTCAAATAAGTTTGGAAAAATGCATGTTAAATTAGACAGATTTCTGCACTGTAGGACTTCTCAGAATGTTTCATATGTTTATGTGAATCGTAAATATACAAAGGTACCCAGAATCTACAAATTTATTTAACCACAGTGCCTTTATTTTTGATACATCTTACAGTGCTAATATGCCACAGAACAGACTTTGGGAAATATTGGTTTAGAAGAATGAAATTGGGGCTTATAGCTAGAAATGGAATTCACATTTGGTCCAGCAAGAACTACATTTAACTCTGTACGTCAATCATTTCCCCAGCTCCCCATCTGAGGGCAAATTCTATCTCACAATAGTGGACAGAATAACAATCCTCCAAAAATGGCCACACCTTAATTGAAATCTATGAATATGTTGCCTTATATGGCAAAAGGGATTTTACATATGTAATTAAATTAAGGACCTTGAGATGCGGAGATAATCTTGTATTATCCAAGTTGGCCCATTTCCTTAAAATTGGAGAATCTTTTTTTTTTTTTCAGCTGTGGTCAGAGGAAATATAACTATGGAGAAAAGATCAGAAAGATTTTATTTGAAAAAGACGCTACTCACCATTGCTGGCTCTGAAGGTGGAAGAAGGAGGCAATGAGCCAAGAAATGTGGATAGCCTCTAGAAGCTGAACAATGCAAAGAAATAGATTCTTCTAAAGAGACCCTAGAAGGATCACAGTCTCCCTGACTCTTGATGTTAGGTCACTGTATTAGTGTTTTCCAAAAACACTGAACCAACAGAGAGAGACAGAGAGACAGAGAGATGTTTTAAGAAATTGCCTCATGAGATAATGGAGGTACGAGTCCAAAATCTGCAGCATAAACCAGTAGGCTACCCAGGGAAGAGTTTGCAGTTCAAGTCAAAGACAGTCTGCTGGCAGAATTCTTTCTTGTTCAGCGGAGGTCTATCTTCATTTCATTCAGAACTTCAATTGATTAGATGAGGTCCATCTACATTTCAGGGAGTAACCTGCTTTACTCAAGTCCACTTACTTAAATGTTAATCTCACCTAAAACAAAACAAAGCAAAACAAAAAACATTTTCACAGAAATATTTAGAATAATGTTTGACCAAATATCTGGGCATCATGGCCCAATCAAGTTGTCATATAAAATTAACCATCAGACTCACCAAGACCTGTGTTGGACTTCTGACCTAAAAAACTATAAGATAATAAATTTGTGTTCTTTTAGGTCACTAAATTTGTGGTAATTTGTTACAACAGCAATAAGAAACTAATACACTCACTTTCTTCCCATTATAAGCATAGTCATCTACTGTAATTCTAGTCATTTTCTGCTAGAGACTTGGTCATCTGTCTCTTGAATTTGGTTTATTTCCCTATGTCCATCATCCAGGATGCATTTCAATTTGACATAGATTACTAATCCAAACTTAACCTCACAGCTCCTGACCTCCTCAGCTCTAACAAATTTCAGGTCAACCATCAACTCATGCAATTACATCTTGGTTCTTTATATTGGTCCAATATTTTCACTTCCTATCTTTCAACCATAATTCCCTCAGTTGCACCTTACCACTTCTTTGATGTCATAGTGACTCTTGTTTCTTATACTTCTTTTCATCCGGGTCTTCTAACCTCTCCTAGTTTTATTTTTTTTTCCTCTTCCACTAAGCTTCCTGGTTGATGACTTGAACAACTGTCTCACCAATATTATGACTTCTTTGTCATAACAGGATTCTTCTGGGCTAGTATAGATGTACTTATTGTTAAAAATCTAGAAAAATACATTAAAACTTACCAACAGCTATGTAAACTATATGGACAAACTATAAACCAAAGAATGCATAAAATTTCTATTTATTATGTCATCGAAGGGGAAGAATTGAGATATGCATTTTTGGTGAGATGCCACATACTCTTCAAACTGGACAGATGCCCTCCCCAAGAGTTAGTGAAAGAGGTTGATTTCAATGTTCAGTGTCTAGCTTCGGCATGCACAAATTCTCTTTCCTCTTAACTGCTTTATCAATCTATACCCATTGAGAATACAACTCACTGCATGCAACATGTCAGAAATTAGAGAAGATCCTGTATTCTCAGATGATTAGTCACTACCTGTCTTACAGAGCTCTCAAGTATGAAGATGATAAAAGGAAGTCCAACCGGGAGGCTATGAAAAATACACTGGCCCGCAGGGAAGAAACGTTACCTAGGCAACTCAAGAATAGATAATTCTGATGCTGCCTTTCTTCAAGAAACAGACAAAAATTTTGAAGCCCTCTGCTTAATTCCATCCAAAGTTTGAAGGGGATATGGCCTCTGTGAAACCTAAGCAGATTATGGGTTGAGATAAAGGCAAAAATGCAAAGAGAGCCAGAGGAAATAATATCCCTCTTCCCTTTAGGGACTATCCTAAACCTTTATGTAGTTATAGTTCTAGTTTCACCAGCTCGGATATAGACAGTATGACACATGTACCCTTGGGTTAAACAATGCTAATCCTCTACAGATTGTATTAACAGGAAGTCTTTCTCCCCAAGTCTACTTTCATGATATGAATCCCCAGCAAAGACTTACCTCAATTCAAGCAATAGTTTTTTAGATAAGCCACTAGATATAGAAAGAATCCAGGTGTTCCCTCTGGACTCAAGGAATCCTCACTCAGGGTCCAGAATGCTGGTGGCCCCATAGATGGGCTTCATCACCATTGCTTTGTGGTGCTGCCATCACTGGAAAGGGCAGGCCAACTCTGACTTGACTAATTTCTTCTCATGTAATTGATTTCTGCTAACCTACTTTCTCCCTCTCATTTTGCCTCAGGAATGGGAATATTTCTTCCATTTATACCTCATCATCTTCCTGTCTTATTCCAGTCCTGCCTCCACCAGGCCAGGACCATTCACCTCTGCCTCTAGGCCATCTAGGCTTCCCCTTGTTCTGAGTCCAGAGAAGATGAAATTTTGCTCCTAGGTAGACCAAATCTGTGGTCTTAAAAAAAAAAACAAAAACCCAAGCAACTTCTCAGGGTCAATTTTTTTTTTTCAGTTGAAAGACAATAGCAGCATTCATTTTCTTCAGTGCAAACACCATCCCAATCATAAGATGTGGTCTGACTTTATGAACCCAACAAAATTAGCACAAAGAAGTATAATAGTACATTTTCCAATGTCTGAGTTATTCAGCCTTATTTATGGTTATTTTACTAAATTTTAATAAACTTTTTTTGGAATTAAAATTTAAAAAAATAAAATAAGTGTAAGGCAACTGAGCTCAGTGCTGGCATTGGAATTGTTCACATCTAGAAAGATAGTTTTACCTTAAAGTTGAATAAATTAAAAATAAACATAAAAATAAACATGGATTCTATGAGAAAAAGGCTGTATCCCAATGGATAAGAAGCAATATTCTGTGGAGTTGACAAATAAGCTTTGATATAAAAGGGATTTGCTTCAGGAGACAGAAAGAAATAGTTTATGATATTTACTTCATGTTTTCAGTGTGTTTTAAAAAATACAGGTAGCTGTTAAGGAAGAAATTGTTATGAGAACAGAATATACTATATAAAAAATGGCTTGGTTTAATAAGCATTTATAGCCAAGCTATTCTTCTGTTCCTTCACTGGCCCTTTCTAAAGTCTCATTTCCTGAATTTATTTCTCTTTTCCATGTTTAAACACTGGCAGGCCCCAGGCCTTAGTCGAAGACACGCTTTTCCCTTCTAAAATCGCCTTGATAATTTTATCTGGTACCATAGCTTCAACCATCACCAAATGATGCTCAGGCCCAGATTTGTGTCTCCCAGCCTGACCCTCTCCTCTGAACTCCAGCTCATCTATCTTACTACATATAACCCATCTTCACTCAAACTTACCATGTTCAAACTGGAACTGTGTTTCTTGTCCAGACTTGCATACTCTCCATCTTAATAAATGACAATTCTGTTTTTCCAGTTGCTCAAGCCAAAAGCCTAGAAGACATCCGTATTTCCTCACCTTCCCTCACAGCCCACACCCCACAATACCTTTTGCTGCCACCTCTCCAATTGGACCACTCAAACCCCTTACACTGAACCTTCTTCACTGAAGACACATTACTTTCTCCTGGACTCCAATAGTAGACTTCCAATAATTTTTCTGCTTTCATACTTGCCTTTTTTACAGTCTACCCTCCGCACAGCCAGCACGAAAGATTTTTACCAAAAAAAAAAGCTAAATTCGATCATTTCCCTCCTCAGTGCTTCTTCTCTCATTCTTAGAATGCATTCTTAGAATGCGTTCTAAAGTCTGTGACCTCTGAGCCTGACGTCTGATCCCTGCTTGCTCCTCCAGTGCTATTTCCTACCACTCCCTCTGTTACTCACCTCTTTTGATGCTTGCCTTCTTTGCGTTTTCTGAACACATCCAGCTTGTTCCTACCTACCTCCAGGCCTTTTCTCTTGCTGTTTCTTTTGCCAGGAAAGTCTTTCCCCTGCTGTTCAGATGGTTTACTTTCTTGTTACACATGTCACATTCTCAAAAAAAACTTTACATTAAAAGTGTCATTTTCTTCCTTCATTATTTTCTATCACTTTACCCGACTTTATTTTTCCTCATAACACATAATGACCTGTAAATTTTGTATATGTGTATATATACGAATTAACTTTTTTTTATCAATCTTCTTCATTAGCATGTAAATTTCATAAAGTTAGGTTATTTGTTGTCTTATTTACTATGGTATTCCCAGAACTTAGAACAATAGTGGCAAATAGTAGAATCTCAATAAATATATGTTAAATAAATAAATGTACCAAGCACCAGGAACACTAATACAAATAGAAAAAGCATTTGTTCTCAAAGATTTTAAAATGAGAAAGCAGACACCCAAATATGTTATTTATTAGAGTGAGATAATAAAATTTTTACAGTGGAGAGACAAGTAGCACAGTCTCAGAGTAAAGGAAGGTTTTCTGGAAGACAGGGAACTGAACCTTGAAAATGAGTGAAGTTAATCAGTCAAAGAAGAAATTAAGGTCATAGCAGGTCAAGGAAATGACGTAAGCAAAGGCATGTAGGTGTTCGCACAGAACTACAGGATGCTCAGTAATTAAAGCAAAATATTAGACAAAAGACAGCAAGATAGAAGCCCTGGTGTCCTTCTCTCTTATGATATAAAGCTTAGACTGTATCATACAAAAAATTGAAAGGTCTCACAGAATTTTAAGAGAGATAATATGGTCAGATATGTATTTAAAGATATTACTCTTAGAATTATAGATGATGAATTGGAGAGTATAAGAGCCTATGGCAGAAATGCAAATGTATGAACTAGGTAGTTGTAACAGAATAGGAAGTAATAGTGCCAAGACTTGGTGATTGATGAGAAGGGACAAGGGAATGAGGAAGAAGTAGAAATGAAAGTTGAATTTTTTACTTTCAGTTTGATTTGCTCAGGCCATATGGTACTATTAATTGAAAAACAGCTTATAGGAGTGACAAGATTAAAAAGGAAAAGAGTTTAGTTAAGAACATGTTAAGTTTTAGTGCTCAATAGACCCCCAGATGGATTTGATGGGAATGTAGTTGTAGGTATAGGTTTGAAGCCCAGGGGTCAGCTCAAAGTCAATTATAGCAGCTTTATTGTGATATAATTCACTTATATACAATTCACTGTTTTAAAGTGTGCAATTCAATGGTTTTTAATATTTTCACAGTGTTATGCAACTACTATCACAATTAATTTGAAAACATTTTATCCCCAACAAGAAATATATATCACCCTCCATTTTCCTCCAGTCTCTGCTCCCCAGCTCCTTAGCCCTGGGCAACCACAAATCTTCTGTCTGTCTCTATGAACTCATCTATTCTGGACTTTTCTATAAATGGAATCTACAACATATAACCTTCAGTATCTGATTTTTTTCACTTACCATATTGTTTTCAATGATTTTTGAAATGATGAAATGAAATAATGTGTTTGTACTTCACTCATTTTTATTGCTGAATAACATTTCATTGTATTGACACACACATTGTTCATCCAATTAATGAGTGTTCGGATTGTTTTCATATTTTGGCTATTACAAATAATGCTGCTATGAACATTCATGTACAAATGTTTGTGTCTACATAGGTTTTCATTTCCATTGGATATATACCCAGGAGTGGAATTGCTGGGTCATGTAGTAATACTGTGTTTAACTTACTGAGAAACTGCCTTAATGTTTCCAAAATGACTGCATCATTTTACATTCCTACCATAGTGTAAGAAGATTCCTATTTCTCCGCATCCTTGTTATTATCTATCTTTTTGATCATTGTCATCCTAGTGGATATAAGGTGGTATCAAACTATGTTCTTTTTTCCCCCATTTCTCTGATGGCTAATAATATTGAGCATCTTTTCATGTGACTGTTAATATATCTTCTTTGTAGAGACATCTATTCGTATACTATGCTCATGTTAAAATTGGGTTATTTCTTTTTATTATTGAGTTGTAACAGTTACATATTCTAGATATAAGTCTCTTACCAGATATGTAATCATTCTTATAATGAAGTTTAGCTAAAAAACATCAAAAGAAATTGGAGGGTAGTTAAAAAGGAAGAATCGTTGTTAAAAGTTGGAAGAAGTGCATGTATACTTATAACATGAGAGTGAAAAGTTGATGGGAAGAAAAAAGGTGGATATATAGTAAGGATAATATTTGTGGAGCAACATTCAATGGCTGGGCATGTGGTCAATTACAAAGATGGAGTTATTGGCCTTGAATTCAGGAGGAGACTGCTTTTTTCTAAAAAAATAAAAAAAGGGAGAAGGTAAAGGTAGACATTGAATCAGCCAGCATTTTTATTTGTTTTACTGCAACCCACAGAAACTCAATTCAGCTGTGGTAGAAATAAGTAGTTTTCATCAATATTTAATTGTTTTCCTCTCTAGGCTCATGAAAGACCAACCACACTTTCTAGTCTAGTCCCCTTGCAGTTTAACGGGATCATATGACTCTTCTGCCTGATGTCATGTGAACAAAAGAAGTGAGAGTCACTTCTAGACT
This sequence comes from Macroglossus sobrinus, assembly GCA_004027375.1. Classification (NCBI taxonomy): domain Eukaryota; kingdom Metazoa; phylum Chordata; class Mammalia; order Chiroptera; family Pteropodidae; genus Macroglossus; species Macroglossus sobrinus. The sequence goes on from PVKZ01000288.1 coordinate 24,037, forward strand.
TAGGCAATAAAAAACCCATGTGGAATTTTTAATGTGTGTTTTCTTAATGGTGTTGTAATAGTGGAAGAAAACTCAGGTAGAGGTGGTGAAGCTACAGACTGAGGTAGCTCAGATTCCTGAGAGATCAAATAGAGGACATTGGTTCTAGAACTACAGTGGACTATGAGGGTGAGAAATAAGCTTATTGCATTAAACCACTGACAAATGAGTGTTCGTACAACAGCATAATTTGGTCTATACTGATTAAATCTTAGCTTAAGGAAAATTAAGAATATATTGGCATTCAAGGAAGAGTTCAGTAACCTAGCTAAAGGAAGGCTAGAGATACAACTGGGCAACTAGAACCAGTAATTCCAACTGGGTTCAACAGGGTGAAGATGTAGAAGCCTTCTACAGGAAAGCCACTGTAAGGATTGTAAGATCAGAACCAGCTCAGACTGGTCTTATCCTGTTTCTAACAGACATGAACCAAAGTTTAAACCTTGGATACACCACTTAGGAGTAACACTTGTGAATTCTTAACTACTCCTCACCATGGAACCAAAGATCAGGGGCATGACTGGAACCTGAGCGCGGGAACCATTTCAAAAGAGAAGGATCCACTGACCAGGAAGATCCAGGGCTGAAATTTCTTATAAATCTTGTCCTGATCCCTGGATGGGGAAGAAAAATTTGTGCCTTGTCTCCTGTCTCCTTGACGGTGTCATAGTATTGGTTTCTACACAATTTGGGCAATGAGCCCTTGCTTGTAGCAGCATCAAGATATTTGCTAATGGTAGTCCTTTCTGCCCCAGAAGATTTAGGAATTTTGAGTGCAAATATGTTAGATGGGTCATCTGCAGATATTGCAAGATGATGTCAGGAAGGAAATAAAAACAAAAAAGACTGAGCCGCACACCTATGTCTTCAGTGAAAGCAGAAGAATGACTGGGAGTTTGAGATCGTAGATAAGAAGTGATAAAGAGTAACCCCAATGGGTGACACAAACCTTAACAAATGAGGGGTTATACACAAGGGTGAAAATGTAATGGTTCAGATGCATGATTGTTGATCTAGAAGAAGGTAGTTCTCAACTCCAGACCCAGGAGAATGTGAGTATTAGAGAAATGGGGCCTTAGAAGAAATGTTATTTAATTTAAGATTTTATTTAAGACAAGACTAGAAAAGATACAGGAAAATATATTTGCCATAGAATGCAGATTGAAAGGGCAAAATTGAAACTAGAACAAAGCAGCCAACTGAAAATATGCTTTGGTGACAGTTAATAACAAACTTGACACTGCACAAAATTGCATCCTTGACAAAGAAGCAGACTTGAGAAACAATCCCAGAACAGATAGAAAATGAAAAGCCATGAATATAAAAAAAAATCTAATCCTTGAATAATAGATGTTCCTAAAGAATGCTCACTGTTAATAACAACTGAGACAATATGTGTAAAACTCCTAGTGAACTCTTGAAAAATAGCAGACATTATTAATATTTTCACACACAAAAAACCACTGAACAAATGTGCTGTCTTTTACCTGCACAAAAGCCTATACAAGCATGGTTTTGAACTGAGGCAGGTGAAGTTCAAGCTGATGAGGATGAAGATATCTTTGACAAAACAAACAGCTAATGAGGATTCTAAACTTCTACCTGGTTAATAAATTGAGCCAAATTTCTTCTCAAAGTCTTACTATTATAACCCATGATAATAATGCATGTTTCCTTATGTTCTCACACATATGAGGGACCTCTATAACCAAGGAGACTAAAAATTCTTCACCTGTCTTGTGTTTTATCTAAGAAAAGTGTAATTTTTAAGGTGGTGTTAAAAAAAAGCTATGAGTATTTTTACACATGCATTTGAGAATTGGGGTTTAAAAACTTGTGAGAGACAATTTCTTATTAATGACCATAACTCAATAATTGATGGGTAATGAACATTTTAAGCAAAAAGAGGTTTTATAGTTTTCAATATATAAAATTTGCTTTCTTTCAAAATATGACCAATATTTTAAAACAGGGTAGAAGAAAAGATATTTTGTCTAAAAAAATACATTTATGTAAAGAAGGAATGGGTAGGTTTTGTTCCTGGCAAAAAGAAATAAAAATAAATAGATATATATATAAGCTTAAAGATTTCTTTAATTACATATCAAATTTCAGCAATAAAAATAGTAAAAGTATACGAAGAAGTGAATAAATAATAAGCAGATTACCTGTAAAAGAACTCAAAATTTGAAAGCTTCCTTTCTTCACAATGTTCAGTATTAGAAAAGAGTAGAACAAACTTACAGATTGTCATGGAGAAAACTACCCAAGATCTACACTCTAAATAAATATTATTTTTAATGTAGAATGGCAATGAAAAAATAATCTTAGATATTTATGTTCTTAGGAAATCTCCCAAAAGGTGGCCTGACTAAAAAATTTACTGGACACAGGTGATTGTTAACTGGATCATGCAAAATACATGAAATGTATTCATAAAACAATTTTATTTTTATTTTTTAAAATTATTCAGAAAATTTTAAATAATTTTTAAAAACTATTTAGTTTCTCCCTTACAATGGGAAGAAAACTCAAGTGGGTCCGTATTTTCTCAGGAAACTCTTAGGTAAGAAAAGATACATAGTCACTTTAAATCTCACAGGTCAGTCTCAGTTCCAAAGGTGGTTATCCGGAGCTAATACTTCAAGCTCAGTTTAAAACTGAGGATCCTCCCACCTCCTCTTGCTGGTCTGCTGCAGACAGATGGTGTACAGCTGCAGAAGGGTGCATACTCTCTTTTTGCTCTCAGCACTTCTACTACTTCTTATTCGTCTTATTGATGGTGATTTCCAAGCCCTGCAGAACTGATGCAAGGGAAAGGGAGAAGAAACAAGAAGAGCAGGAAAGGTCCTTCTTCTAGAATCTAGCTTGGCCACCTTCTGAAGAGGGCAGATGATTATAGCACCGCAACCGGATTAAGGCCTAGAAATAAATGAAAATAACTGTAGTTTAGAAAATTAAATGCCATAGTCAAAATTGTTTCAGAAAGATCCTTTTTATTATTTTTGGAAATAAACACAAAAAGATTAAAACCCTAGATTAAATTAATAAATTCAGGGAAGTAGGGAGCAAATGGTAGGTAAGAGAAACAATGGGATGAGTTTCTGGTTTTCCATTAAGTGCTACGGGGACACACACTGTCCACGTATTCAGCCATGCTTCCCACCTTGAGCACTGGATCAGCTCACCACTTCAACCCCCAGCTTGCTCTGAGACAGCACTTTTAGGCAACAGGTAGACTTTTCAGTGTAGCTACAAATGCACTATTTCTCCTTTCTTTGGTGGTGGGTAGTCAATTAAAACAACTTGTGCAGGGCATTCATAATATATTATGCACTGGCTGCCAGGATTCAATTTAGTCTTTCCTCTGTGGGTTGGGGGAAGAACAGGCTGCTTAATTCATGGGGTCCAGAGCAAAATTAAAACATGGGGCTTCTTGTTAAAATATATTCTTAGCAATTTCAAGATGGCAACGCAAAGCACTAATCGGAGTGTGGGGCCCTTCTAGGTGAGGAACCACGTGTGAAGCCAGACTGACCAAGGATTGCCGCCTCACAGGATGACCCATATTTCTTCATTTTTAGTTAGAGGCCAAAATGACCTGCACTTCCAAGTTGTAATAATTTAAATACTGTTTACTGGTTGAAAAACTTTTATAATTAACCCTGACAAACCATGGAAAACTAGATTGAGGTTACAGGACCTCACATAATGAGTTTAACTTTGACAATGTAAATTTCAGTTGTCAGAAATGAGATGTATAAGCAAGTAAAGGAGAAAAATAGCTTGGAGATGTCTTCATTTTATAAGATAGCTGGCAAGAGATGATATAATAAATTCACGGATAGGGACTTAAGTATAAGAAAGTTTTAATTTAATATTTCAATAGAAGAATTGAAACATGAAGCTATTAAATATTAAGAGGAAGAAAGGTTAGAAAAAATAAAAACTTTTATTTGATATCAGAAAGTAAAAAATACTATCAAAATTTAATAATAAATAGTTTAATAAGTAAATTAGCTGGAACAGAGGTAACTGCCAAAGGATCTAAACTAAACATAGTTAAAAGAGGTGTCTTTGTAAATCCATCTATTCTAGAAAACTATCAATCAAGTTCTTTTATACTTTTTATTATTTTAACATTTGCCTTATTACTTAAATAAAAATAATTTCAAAGTATCAATGTAAGTTAATCCAAGAGGAAAATATGGTATAAAAATGGTTATTCAAAAAAATAGATAATGTAATTTCCCTTGTATTTTGGTTCCCAGTGCTGGGCACTCATGTAGGCAGTGCTGTTTAAAGACACATAGCTGCTCAACTACAAAAGTGTACTTCAATTACTTTTAAGGTGAAAGAATAAAACCCAAATTTCTTATATGGCCTAAAATGTCCAACATTATGTTTGTAGCTTCAACTTAATGTTCTATTTTTCTTCCTCTCTCTTTCTTTCTGTTCTTTGAACATGCCAAGCTTATTTTCCCATTTGGGGCTTCGTACTTGCCGTTCCCTCTGCTTTAATGCTTTTCTCCAAATATTTTATGGCTCCTCGGGTCAGAAGTCAGTTACTCAGTAGCCAGCCCTAATGGTCACTATCATTACAACCTGTTTTGTTTTCTTCATTATATGTATCACTATCTGAAATTATCTCATCACATATTTACTTATGTCTTTATTGTCTGTCTTTCAACTTGTATGTAAATTATTTGATAGCAGGGATCTTGATCATTTTATACACTGTTGTCTCTATATACCTAATAGAGTATAGAAACAGAATAAATATTTGCAGAGAAAATGCATGAGTCTTGAGATGAGAGCATTTCAAAGAATGAATGAAATGTTCAGTGTTGGGCTAGTTGGAACCAAAGGTGTAGGGAAAGGTTAAACCCCTAGAGAAATCAGAAAAGGTGGTAAGAGTCCTCATTTTTTCTCTTCTTACCTACAAGAAGGTGAAAGGGGCTGGACTGAAGATAAGAGATAAAGGAACTCTTTAAATGTAGAACTGTGACAACCCAATCCCCAGTGACATTTATGCTGGAACATTAGGTCGAAGACAAAAGTGCATTCTTGAGTCAAGAAATAATTTAAATCTAAAGAGTGTCTCACTGACAGAGGTGGTGGGCTATGAAATGCAGAATGTTTAAGGAAGATATACACAAAAAAAAGCAGAAACAAAAAAACATTAGCAGCTGTTCAGCAGATCTCTGCCTTTTCCAGCCTCTGAAAGACTGAGCACAGTGAAAAACAGCAACAATGTCTACACACTGGGGTTTATCGGAGAGGTACAAATGAAGTAAATTGGTGGAGAGAAAGTTCAAGAAGTGGGAGATTCAAGAAGATAGCACCCTAATGCTTTAGATCTAATAGAAGGTTTGATCTAATGGATCTAGTAGAAGTCCTGGGTAAAACCTTCACCATCAAAAGTTAGTAAACTGAGAGGGTATTCTGTTAACATGGTGACTGAATGTGGATGACTGCCCATTCTCCTCCAATCCCAACCCCTACACTTTTATTTTGGAAATTCATTATTTAGCTTTTCATTTGCCTTTTATTTATGTGAAATTTAACACACACACACACACACACACACACACACACCACAGACACACACACACACACACACACACACACACACACACACACACACACACACGATATAATTTGTACTTTTACCATACTGCCAGTCTTTGGTTCTAATACTTTTATTAAATTGTTCATTATTTCTCCACTGATTGGTACTGCCCCATCTGTCATTACACATGCTTTTTGTAAGTAAGTTTGTTTCTAGGCTCTACAATATATTTCATTGGTCTAGGTGTCTCTCCGTGCATCAGTACCACAATGCTTCGATTACAGTGTACTTGGCTATCTGGTAGGGTAAGTACCCCTTCTTCATCACCTCTTCTTTCCTTCTTATTCTTTTCACTTTTTTTCCTAAATTGGTTTGCTCTTTAATTTCTGAAAATTCTGTGAAAAATTTTTTAATTGAATTAAATTTATAGATTAATTTAGGAAAAATTGCCATCCTTACAATATTGAATTTTTCTATCCATGAATATAACAAAACTTGCCATTTATTTAAATTTAAGTTCTTTACCTTTAATAACGTTTTTATCATTTTCTCCATAATGATTTTATTTATGTTCCCAAAAATAAATGAGAAAAACACAAATAACCCAATGAAATATGGGCATAAATTATGAACAGACAATTCATACAAGTAGAAATTTTGTTGTATGTAAACATATGAGAAGATACTCAAATTCATTGGGAACCAGAGGAATGCAAACTAAATCAGAATACCATTTTTATATCATCTGATTGGCAAACATTAACTGTTTGGCAGCATCAAGTGTTGACATAATGTTGAACCTTTAAACTGTACTGATGGACATATAAATGAATATAACCATTGATTAATATAATTTAATATAATTGAAAATTTTCATAGACCACTACCCAGTAATTCTATTTCTATCTTTTAAGAAATGCCTACACAATTTAAAAGATAGATGTTAGTATGAAAAAACTAAATATCTTTAGTAGAGAAATGGCTAAACTATAGTTTAATTATACAATGTAATTCTATTCAGCAGTTAAAATGGAAAAAAATCAGCTCTCCATTCAAAACCATAATGACTAATCAAAAAGTGAGATACCACTTCTATAGTTTTTAAGAACACAAAATAATCAAATATATGTTGTTTATGGATGAATGTATGAGTAATAAAAGAACAAAGGTTTATGAGGAATGGCAAAATCAACTTAGTAATTATCTCTGTAGAGAATGAAAGGGAGAGAAGAAAGGAGAAATGGGCGAAGTTTTCATGGTAAAAATTTTATCTTGGAAAAAAGAAAACTAAAGCAAATGTAGCAAAAAATAATATCTGTCAAATATGGGTAGTATTATAGAGATGTCTGTTATAATATTTTCTGAGATTTTCTATATTTTTTAATTATTTCATTATTTGTAAAAAATCTAAGATTTGATACTAATGTAATAATAGATATTCAGATGTAGAAACAGTAGATTTCTAACCTACCTCCATTTTAAATATAAACACAAAATACTTTTGAATTGTAAATAAATATGGGAATTTCTAGAAATGCAACTATGGTATAAATCAAGGCAAAATTAGACTTGGATTTACTCAGAATTTACCAAATTTTTTTCTCGTTGCAGGGTATCATATGTATGGCAATGATGTTTGTAGTATTTGAATTACAATACAAAATATCTATGTGAGTTCAAATATGTAGCTGTTAGGCTTTTACACATGGTTCAAGCAAATCACTACATTGTGTCATCTAGGATAGTCATTACCATATTGAATTTTACACTGCATCAATGTAATTTATTTATGTTACCTGTAGCAATCATAACTATGCAGTGTTAATTATTAGAAATTATTTTCATTTACCTATACTTCTTAACTAGGCACTATATTTGTTTTTAAAAGATTATGTTTGAAGTTAGATGATATTATCTATGGATTTTACTGCCGAATAGGAAAGGCATATCTGAAAGAGTTGAGAAGCGCTGGTCTGGCCTCATCCTCTACCTCTCCACTGACCTCCCCACTCACACCCAAGATCTTCAAGAAATCAAGTGCATTTGGACAGGGAGAAAGGCTGGGGCTGGTTCAGAGATATGCAATGGGGGATGTAGAGTCCCTCACCATCTGGGAAGATGGAGAGATGACAGTTTCTGCAGTAGCAGAGACCTCTTCCTGCTCCCACTATCATGGAGCTTTTGAGGTGACAGAACTTGGGGGAGATGTGGATGGCTCTGAGGGCCAGCTCGTAGCCTGTAGAGAGTAGAAAAGCCCAGCAGATGGAGCCACAACAATGGCTGAGCACCGAATATCAGTCAACCTAACCATGGGCGTTTGGAGGCAGTTCAATTTTATTGGGAAAAAAATAAAGAAATGTGAGTTCTCATAACTAGGATACATGAAATTGACTCTACCTGTTTGAGAGGAAGTGAAAGGATATTATCATATACTACGGGAGTACAGAAAACATTTAATATTGACTGGTCCTATGTCCCTCAGTAATCCTGGTTTCAGGATTATCTTTTCCCTTGGGCCTGGCCTGGCTGGCGAGGCACCACTTCATATGCCCAGCTCCCATTTTCTTCTGTTCAAGTTCTCAATCTATCTCCCATCTTTGTCCCATTCTAAGTGCATGCAAATCTCTGTCTCCTTTGTCCGCAGATGAAATCTGAAAAGTCCTTGGTCTTTATTAAGCAGTGCAAATTGAAATTTTTATCTGTTCCATTTGCTATCATTCCAGACTACTTCTGGAGACTGTCTTGCATAAATTAGAAGGTTTGTGAAAACCGTCTCTTATTAAAAGTTACCTAACCTCAGAAATAATTTACTCTGCTCCTGCAGAATGAGAATTTGTTGCATTTTGGAGGGGACTATAGTTTACAGAATATAGAGAAAAACTTTTAGAGAAAGAAACCATGTTTCTTCCTGGAAAGACTCTACACTGTAAGAATGTCAATTCTTCCTAAATTGATGTCTACACCAAAATAAGTTCCAGATAAATCAAATATTAAACATTTTTCAAATCTATTAAAAAACTGAATTATTATTTATCTGGATAATTATGCAATCTCTGAGAGGAACAGGTCATTCTAATACTTTTTTTAAAAAACTAGTTTGTTTTGAATTTGACTTTCTAAAGTTAATATCAGTGTATTTAAGAAAAGTAAAAATAAAACAATTAAAAAATTTATAGCAATTACGATAGCACAGACTTATACTATAGTTTAATGAAGGGCTCATATACATATAAAAGGCTTCAATGTATAAAAGGACAAACTTTGGGCAATTAACCAAAAAAGAAATACCACTAGTTAATAATTAAAGAGAAAGTATTCAAATTCTAACAATCAAATGAATTCAGATTTTTAAAAATTTTTTTGTTTAATTTTTTAAATTAAATTTATTGGGGGTAACATTGGTTAATAAAATTGTATAGGTTTCAAGTGTGCAGTTCAATATTATGTCATATGTATATTGTATTTTATTCACCACCTAAAGTTAAATTTCCTTCCATCACCATATATTTGACCCCCTTTAACCTCTCCTCCCTTTCCCTCTGTTAACCACTAAACTGTCCATGTCCATGAGTCTCTGTTGGAATTCAGATTTTTTTTAAAGACCATTTTTTACTTCCAAATTAGCAAAAAAAAATTTTTTTTTAATGTATAATTACACACTGGTGAGTGAAATAGTACTCTTCCATGTCAATGAGAGATATAAACATAACTTTTGGTAATTATTCATAAAGGCCCTTACTATAGTTTATGTTTCAGTTTAATGACTATTTTGGAACAAAGAAATAAGCCTAAAATTTACATACAAATTTTATTAATTGTAGCGTTAGTTATAAGATCAAAACTTTGGGAAAAAATCTTCACAAGCAACTACAGGGTAAATTCTCTCTGTGGAATGGTATTAGTTATTTGAAAATAGTATTTAAAATAATTATATAACAACATAGAAGTGCTTATAATACTAAAAATTAAAAAAAAGAAAGCAATGTTGGGCAATAAAAATATTAAAATGCAGCTAATCTAATTGTCAATTAGGAAAACAAACTTCTCAAACACAACGAGATCTCACCACATGCCTACTAAGTTGACTAAAATTAAATAGCCTGAAAATACCAAATGTTTTCTTAAATGTGGCACTATAAGAACCCTCAGGCATGGTTTATGAGAGGGGAATCTGATACAACACCTTCTGTTTGACACTGTCTAAGGAGACTGAAGATATGTAAACCCAATTACCTAGCAAGTCTGCTCATAGGTGTAGAACCCAGAGAAAACCCTTCACATGAGCAACAGAGTACAAAAATCTACAAGAATGCTCGTGGCAGCAATGTATAAAATAGCCTGAAACTGGAAATGCCAATCACCAGTAGGATGGATGAATTGTGGATTGCTTGTGCTGTGAGGCTGAATACAATAAAATGAACAAAGGAGAGCTAAATATTATAACATAGATTATTTTCACAAACATAATGTTGAAAGAAAGAAGCAAGTTATAAAAGAATATATGCTTATTATTTAATTTATATAAAACTCAAAAGTAAATGAAACTAAACTATCTTGTTTAGAGATATATACAAAGGTGGTAAAAGTATAAAGAAATGCAAGGACATAATTATAATAATCAGAATAATCGGCAGGATAGAGGAGTTGTGGTAGAGAAGGATACATAAAAAAGTGGAGGGCTTCTTTGGGTCAGGGGATGTTTGATTTCTTCACCTGGGATATGATTACATGGGTGATGGCTTTACAGTATTTTTTAAACTGCACATAGATATTTTTATATATCATGTAATGCATCTTATACATTATGATTTGAATTCCATCCTCTCCCTTGCCCCTCCAAAAAAGGAAATATGTTGAAGTCCTAATCCCCAATACTTCGGTATGTGACTTTGTTTGAAAATAGGTTTGTTGCAGGTGTAATTAGTTAAGATGAGTAGGAGCAAGATGGACCCCTATTGTTGTATGACCGGTGTCCAATATAAAGACACATAAGACAGCCATGTGAAGGCACAGAGACACAGATAGAATACAGTGTGAAGATGGAGGTCGACCTTGGAGTGACACATCTCCAAGCCCAGAAACACCAAGGATTGCCTACCACCACCAGCAACTAGGAGAGAGGCATGAGACAGTTTCTCCCTCAAAACCCTCAAAAGATGCCAACCCAGCCACCATCTCAATTTCAAACTTCCAGTCCCAGAACTGTGACTAAATTTCTGTTGCTTTAAGCCACCTGGTTTGTGGTACTTTATTATGACAGCTCTAGGGAACGAATACATTATATTTCTGAGTTAAAAAAATATTTTCAAAAAATTTCCTGAGTATTTGTTATGGTCTCTAATTTCTTGAATAAATCACATAATCTAAAATAAAAAACTAGTCAAATCATCCTATTTTATGTATTCCCTGGATATGTAACAGCGCTGAAAGACAACTACTATAAAAATAAGAATCTCTTATTCGGGAAAGGAAACTGCATAGCATATATAGTTATATCAAGAGTTCAAGGGTCAATTGCAAATGTCCAAGTACATTAAAACAATAAAGAATGTAGCTTGTTCCAAGTTGGCTTGTAAAATTTCATCCTGACCGTTTGGTTCCCTTTCTTGCTGGAAACTCTCCAGCATTTGAAGCAACCCTGCCTGTAGCTTCTGGGGAGACATTCTTATTCATTGTGTTTCACTGCAGGGAAAAGATGGGCTGACCTGAAAGGAGACCTGACCCGGAACTTCTCCCGGGCAGAATGCTGAGGAGCACAGACAGCTCCGTGAATGACGGTCTTTTATTATAATCCTGCTTTCTGCAAGTGAGGGCACTGACAGTTGGAGAGTTTACAGAGCGATGTACTTGTGGAGACCTCACTGGGGTTGAGGGGTGGGAATGATTTTGTATAGGATACTGAGTATGCTTATAGGAGTGCTGCCTTTCACAAATACGTTCCATATGATCAGAGGATGCCATAAAAAGGGGGCATCATAAAGAAGCAATATGTGGTGAACAGATTTTTTGAATTGACAAAACGTAACAGCATTTCTAAACTACTTTCAGGTTTTCAAATACCAAAAGAGAATAAAGCACAGAAAAATTTTCTTCTAGAAGACTAATAAGGTAGAGTAGTACAGTAGTAAGAGATTATGAAGCCAGGCCATCCGCTTTCCAACCTTCGATCTATTACTACTTAGCTTGGCATAGTTATTAGCCTAAATGCAAATTTCACCTGCAAAATTAAGGTAAAATTGCATGTCCTGTGAAGGATTACTAGGAAGATTTGATGAGGCAATATACGAGAACTATTTAGTTCAGAATGTTGCACATGTTAAGCGAGTAATAAATATTTGTTGCTGGCATTATCATCACCATCATTATCATTATCATCACTTATCATAATAAAGAGTCTCTAACAGATTTATATCAATTTCCAGTAGAATTGATAATAGAATAGGCCTCCCAGGGGTCATTTTGTTTATCACAATTACACAGAGAAGGAAAATTTCAGCTTCTCAAGTTGACCATTTCTAGTACTTTATATTCCCCATCAGAAATATAAAATTCACTTCAGTTTCTTGGTGTATTAGGTAAGCAGGTGGGATTAAATAATTTTTAAAGAGTTTTCAAAGCACTAAAATTTTATAATCCTGGTACTCATTGTCAATTGTAAATCAAATATGTTACAGTCTCTATATCATTGTCTTTCAATGGGTGTTTATTTCTATTATACTAGCTTCCACCCCTTTCAATGCAAAACATGATACTTAGTCTAGTTTGGTGGTCAAAGTGCTTGTGATCTTTGCTTTTTCCATAATCGTGTTCCAAGGGAGCCTCACAGACTTGTGTAGCTCTAATATTGTCAGTTTTCAGAGGGCTGGGCAACTTCCATACCATTAAAGTTTGCTTTCAGGTTTTCCTGCTTTGAAAGAGAAGAAAAACATGATTTTGTGACCAAAGAAACTGATATTTTCTATTTTATTGATAAAAGCTATTAGTTATAAGAACCACTTTATATTTTCTGACCCACCTGGGAGTAAGGACTAAAACTCAACAATGCTGCAGCCTTCCAGCCTGCTCTTCCCCTCGCCCCTCAACCACCCCATACCCCCACCCCAGTACGTTTGCTGGTTGTCCAGGAGATGGCACTGTTGTTTCAAAGGAGTGGCTTCAATGGGGCCCACAAATGGAAATTGGAAGACGGTATGGCAATCCTAAATTAAAAAGGAAAAGTCTTGTTTAATGAACCTTGAGTATAATGACAAAATAAGTTTAAATAATTGACTTCTTCAATCTCCCTTTTTAGGAGCGAATGTGAACATGAAGACCAACAACCAGGATGAGGAGACACCTTTGCACACAGCTGCCCACTTCGGCCTCTCGGAGCTGGTGGCCTTCTATGTAGAGCACGGAGCCGTAGTGGACAGTGTGAATGCGCACATGGAGACCCCCTTGGCTATTGCAACCTACTGGGCCCTCCGCTTTAAAGAGCAGGAGTACAGCCGGGAGCACCACCTCATCTGCCGCATGCTGCTCGACTACCACGCTGAGGTCAACGCCAGGGATGACGACTTTAAATCTCCGCTCCACAAGGCAGCCTGGAATTGTGACCATGTGCTTATGCATATGATGCTGGAAGCTGGCGCTGAAGCCAATCTCATGGATATCAATGGCTGTGCAGCCATCCAGTACGTGCTGAAGGTCACCTCCGTGCGACCTGCCGCCCAGCCTGAGATCTGCTACCAGCTACTGTTGAACCATGGGGCTGCTCGAATATACCCTCCACAGTTCCACAAGGTGAGGCTGTGTCCCAGGGTGCCAAGTGGAGAACCGTGTAGACAGCAGAGTAATGGGGAATCAAAGGGTGGCTTGTTTTGAAATCTCCAAGTAACTCAAGTTGTTTGAGGCTTGACTCTTTGGGCTGTTTTTGATCCTCTATGTAACCTTCCATTTACACTCTAGCTATCTTGTCCTGGTCCATGTTTGTTTGGAATCTGGGGCGGAGAGTGGGGAATGAGAACAAGAGTGGGTGGCAGATAATTTTCCATGCCTTGTATGAACACCAATGAACTAGGAGTGACTTCCTGAGGGACTGCATTGAGAAAGGTCAGAAGGTCACCTGTAATCACTACCAGGTGAGGTGAATGGTGTCAGACAGGCACACACTTGCCATCTCTTGAGTAGACTATATGATCTAAAGATGATTGAACTTGCTTTGGAATTAGTTGATGTGAAAGTGCGACTCAATTTTCCAGTTTAGTGAAAGCGAATGTCTATGAAGTACTAATAATTATATTTATTATATGTAAGGAATTCTAATGAAGCACACTGTTATAAGCATTTTATATTTCTTAATTTAATTCATTTAATCCTTGTAACATTCCTATGAGGTAAATAATATTATCCCTGTTCTACAGAGGAAGAAACTGAGACACAGAGCAGTTAAGTAACTTGCCTGATCTCACACAGTGTCAGTGCCAATGTTCAACTTGAGATCATTTGGTACTAGTCTCTATTCTTGTAATATCATGCTGCACAGTCTTTATTTTTAACAGTATTTATTGACAATCTCAATCAATGGGCTATCAGAGAACAGATGCTAACAATACTGATATGACTAAGACATGGTAGCTGCCCTTGAGGAGCTTAGACTCTAGTAGGAGAGATAAATACATAAAAAGATAATTTAAATATGCTGTGGAAAATGACAGGGAGAAAAATAAAGGGTGCTATAGGCACATGAAGGAGAGTTTTACATTAGGTTAATGATAGTGATTAATTTGGAAACCAAAATGCATTTCACCTTAAATAAATCAAATAACACCATATCTAGGATCCTACTCACTCCAAAAATATTAATTAAGGTGTAGTAAAAGAGTTTCAGGTATAAACCAGCTAACTAATGTAGGGCCACGGAAAGCTAAATTCACAGCTGCATTCGACCTTTTACTTTGGTAAAACATCGGGGACTAGTCTGAAGTCCTGACTGTGAAGCTCAGCTGGAAGAAAAGTCTTACCAAAGAATTTAAGGGGCGTGCACTCAGGGGAAATTCCAGATGGATAACCCGGAGACCATTTAGATATGAATATGATAAGTTCAATGAATCCTGTGATCTCAGTAAGGGGTCTTCTTTTGGCTGTCGTTTTCCTGGAAGATTGTCATTCTCCTCCTTAGATTTATATGTAATATTCATAATATCCTGGAAATTTATAAAATTTTTATAGAGAATTCCAAGTGATTATGATGAGGAGGACTAGGATAGTAAGTTAGAATGTTACAATAATGTACTTTGTTGAGCTCTAAATAGGCTTTATACAGATTATTTCATTTTATTTTTAGAATAACTTTTGAGGTAAGCTGGCATTATCATCATTTAAAAGATAATAGCATTAAGATATTTTCCTAAAGTCACAGGGAGTAGGTGGTCAAGTTCATTCGTTTATTTATTTGTAAAATATTTACTGAGCACCTACTATGAGCCAGGCACTGTTCTAGCTGGAGCTAGAACAATGAATAGCAACAACAACGACCTTCCGGGAATGTACTTTCTAGTGGGAGACAGGAAAAACAAAATAAACAAATAAATATACTCTGATCTGCTGGTGCTATGGAGAAAAGTAAAGCAAGGTAAATAAAATAAGAGAATGTCCTTTTTTTTATTTAAAAGGTTGATTAGAGAAAATAAGGACATGAAGGAACAAGTCATGTGAATGAAAATCTGAATGGAGGACAGAGCATTCTAATCTTAAGGAAAAGCAGATGCAAAGATCCTGAGGAAGGAGAGAGCTAAGCGTATTTGAGGAAGAGCAGGAAGCTGGAGTGGCTGAGTGGAGTAAGGAGAAAGAGAAGTCAGAGAGGTGTATATGAGGGCGGTTTGCAGACCATAGATAACTTTGCAGGCCATGGTCATATCCTTGGTTTTTTACTCTGAGTGAGGGAGGAAGTCACTGAAGGATTTTTGAGTTGGGAAATAAAAGTCTGATTTATATTCCTAAAAGATATTTTTGACAGTCTTGGAAAATAACTCTAGTGGGGCAAAGGTATTGCAATAATCCAGACATAAAATGAGGGTGGCTTAGACTGACCGTGGAAATGGTAGGTGGTAAGTGGTCAGTTTGGGGCATATTCTGAAGAGGAAGTCAGTGAGTTTTGCTGATAGATTATTTGTGGGCCATAGGAAGAGACGAATCAAAGATAACTTTAAGGATTTTTGCCCAAGGAATGGAAAGAATCAGGGGCCCTTTCCTGAGATAGGAACAAGGCAGGTGACACTGATTTTAAAGAGAATATCAGGGGTTTTATTATGTGTAAGATGCCAGTAGTCGTCCAGGTGGAGGTATCTAGGCAGCCTGATGTGAATCTGGTGTTCTGGGAAGGGTCCTGGCCAGAGACAAATGCGGGGTCTCCACCGTGTTATGCAGAGCCAGATGCATTAAACACATGGTGGCTCTATTAGTGTTATTATCTACATCTGCTGAGTGGCAGAGTCAGTACTCCTGGATCTGACTTACCATAGAGACCTTTCCAGTCAGGAGAGACAACGTGTGAGGCTGTCAAGAGACTTAAGTGTTGAGTTTTATTCTGAAACTCATTTCCAATTGACTGCGGGTGAAACGTCTCCGCAAAAGTAATTGAAAAGACCTCTCCTTATTCCCCTTTAAGAGCCTTTAAACAGAATTTCTGTTTTCCAATAAGAAGTCCTATGACTATGAGGAAGGTCCCAGGTCCTTCCCACAAAAGCAGTCCCCTGAGAGGAAGCAGCGAGGAGGGTTAGGGGTGGTGACTTAGGAATCAGGCTGTGAGTTCTAGCTCGGCCATTTACTGTGTGATTTTTGAACAAGTTCCTCGTTCTCTCACATCCCAACTGCCTAATCTGAAAAGTGAAGGTAAAAAAAAAAAAAAAAAAAAAAAACTTTTAAGAAATATGCAAATAAAGCATTGAGCCCAGGAGTGCTGCTCAACAAAAGTGTCTCTTTCTCTTCTCCTACCAGAACGTACTCTTGGTCCACAGTAAGAGTGTCTCCTGCTAGTCTTACTTTGGTGGCTCCACTAGCCGGTAAAATAGGCTGACAATTATGTGTTCTAAGGAATACTTTATCTACCGTTAGCATGTTCCTATTCAGTTCCGTTTTGCTCCTCTGAGTTCCTCCTGTTTGGCCACACGCTAAAGAAAGTGGCCGTGGTGGGTGGCTGGCATTATCAACATTTGCTGCTGCTCAACAGACAGAGTCAGAGAACTGATCTCCTTCCAAAGGAAAACTAAAGAAAAACTATTTAATTTACTATGCAGATGCTTCACAGTGATTTAAAGCAACTACTTCACAACCAGACTTTCCAAAGGGAAAGTCATCTTTACGACAAGACAATGACTGCCTCATTTATCCAGAAGATAAAGTGATTTGTTCCCTTATGGATGGGGAATTCAGTTTCCTTATTTACAAGGAACAAGGTCAGAGCTGAAGATGCTGTCTTCCAAATACAAAGCACATTGTAGAGGGTGTGTTTCACTGAAAGCCAATGTATAAATTACATAAGGGGAGAAAAAGAATTATAGGGTCTGCAATTGCTTTCCAGGGTACAAAAGGACATTTGATTTTTTTTTCTCTCTCTCTCAGCATAATTCAGAAGGAAGTGACACTCCAGGGAACCAAGACTGGGTTTTCTCATAGGACAAGAAAGACATTTTTCTAGGGAAGGGAAAGGTATGTGAAGGGTTGGGGACAGTGATGATGATGACCACTGTTGAACAAGGCAGTATATGAGGCCTAGGGTCTAAGAAGTCTCTTTGATTATTAAGTACCTTTCTACACTCAAATGTATCGATATAAGAGGGCAGAGGAAACTTTAGAATTTCTCTGCTGAAGTGGCTTACAGGTGCCACTTGCTTTGCAAGAGTGGCAAAGAGATTTATCTGTTTTATAATCTATGTGTTAGGGGGTCGAATGATGAGGGAAAGTATCTCAGGATCTCTCCAGTTGCAACCACTGTAAAAAAAAAGAGATTTTTGTTTTGTTTTGTTTAATTGTTCTTCTATAAAGAGAGTATTGAGGCCCAAGAGTCACACAACAAGTAAAGTTCACGGGCATCTTCAGTTTCTCGGGCCAGCCAAAAGAAACAGAAGTTTCTCCCTTCTGGGTTCATACCAGTCCTTTCTCCTTTGATGGTCAGAGGTCCTGTAGTCAGCACCTGGTGATGATTCAGGGTTTGCTATTTCTTAAGGGTCTTGTTGTTGTCATTATTGCCTTGTGAAAGAATTACTAGGACCTGAAGGAGATGTGTCCAGCTGATTCAGTTCCGGAAGAAGCCCGACACACCAGTGAAGGTTACTGGGAAGTTATCAGAATAAAGGAGCTTTCACGCTGTAAGACCTGTTTTCTGTCAACAGAAAACTTTGTAATCAGTGTCAGCAAAACCTCATGGCAGCAATGGAAGCTTTGAATTTTGTACATGTAAAGACTGCAGGTTAAGAATGACTTGATTTTTTTTTTACCCTAATTAAAGTTAAGAAGTTATCTTCATGTGATATATGGAAGTACATCAGGTACACATTTAAGGGCCAAGTGTGAAGTTAGGCTACTAAACTAGGAATGAGTTATTTCCTGTATCTGTAACTTAATCTGAACTGTTGCTGCGTAAGGGCTGGGAATAGAGTTGCCAGATAAAATACAGGATGCTCAGTTAAATCTGAATTTCAGATAAATTAAAGGTAATTTTTGGGACATACTCATACTAAAAATAGTTTGTTGTCTATCTGAAATTCAAATTTAACCTGGCAACCTGTGTTATTATTTGCCAAATCTGGAAACCCTCGTTGAGAAGTAGAAAATATATTGTAAGAGAAGAGCAACTTTTAGGTACATCTCTTCTGTGTCTGCGGTGTTGGCAAGAAAGGGTGGTAAGGAATACCTAGAGACAAATTACCTGTGCTGTCAGTTTCCTAGCGGATACCTAAACCATGTGCCCAGCCTCAAATCCTCTGAGTTATACTTTCTGTCGGTTCAGAAATGCTGACTCTTCAGAGATCCCACAGCAGGAGGTAGGGAAAACCAGTTTTTGACCTTTTGCCAATGACAATAGGTTGAACTTGAGAAGTACTGGAAATCAGGAATAAAATTTCTTTGGAAAAAGTTCAATGTAGACACATGCCTTCCTTCTAAAGGTTGGTGAGGGGAAGCGGGGGCTTCCTCCTTATCTGATGCCCAGTGAGGGAGGCTTTGAGAAAACTCTGCAGAGAGCTTGGTATGTTTTCTGAAGTTTCAAGGGAAAAATGTAACTGTTGTGTAACTCATGACAAGAAAATTTAAAGAAGTCTGTGGCTGGAGCTGCTTGTCTGGTAGCAAAGGAAAAAAAGAGACTAAACTGGAATCCAAGAGTACTTTTGCTGATGATGGGATAAAGGTTCAGGTTCCCTGTGGACTAGTTATGGGTCACATTGGAAAGCCAGCTGAGTCACTTTGAAAGGAAAATAGGCCTCACTCAAAGAACTTCTAGAAATAGGTCCATCTTGGCAGAGAGAAGCTGGAGGTGTCTGGTGGACGATGAAGCTGCTGGAGAAGTGTGAAGGCTCTGCGGGCAGGGCACGCATTTCATCTGGCTCCCACCTTCTTCATTAGCATCTTTTGTTCACTTGCTCCTGGACAGTGATGGAAATTAGTCTGATTTTATTAATCCTCCCGATCCCCATGGGGGCCAGCAGTGTGTTTGAATACTCAAAGGCACTGAGACTTCTCAAAAGCATTTCCAGGCTCCAATGAGCCTCACAGGTCCATAAATTCTTGATGTCTCTGTGAACAGAATTAATATATCATATATGTGCTTTAAACAGATGAAACCCTGTACTTCCTCTGCAGGTGATTCAGGCTTGCCATTCTTGTCCCAAAGCAATTGAAGTGGTCGTCAACGCCTACGAACACATCAGGTGGAACGTGAAGTGGAAAAGGGCCATCCCGGATGATGACCTGGAGGTGAAGAATCCATTCTCTCTGTCTGGTTTTCACTATGACATATTTCCAGACTGCAATGGAAGTACAGAAAATTCTAATTTAAAAATTTGGTTTTGATGAACATGCAGGCACGAGAGTATACAGACTCACCAAGTACATGACACTTGGAAGTATCTTAGGGGGTTTCTCCATTTAAGGGCAAGTCAAACAATTACACAGAGCTGGCAGCTTTACTTTCTTCCCATCAATTTAGATGAATTAAACAACAGTAATATTTGGGATTGCTAATATAGCAATTTTATCAGAAGACTAAAGTGTTTCATGAAGATTATTTTATTTACTTTTAAATATCTTGAAGCTGTTAGTAGGCAGAATATTGAGTACAGCTGACCCTTCAACAGCACAGGATGAACTGCAAGGGCCCATTTATACACAAATTATTTTCATCTTATAAACAGATGATACAAACTTATAGATCAATGAATACAGTACAGTACTATAAATGCATTTTCTTGTCCTATGATTTTCTTAATAATATTTTCTTTTCTCTAGTTTACATTATTGTAATAACATGGTATGTAATACATATACAGAATATGTGTTAATCGGCTGTTTATGTTATCACTAAGGCTTTAGGTAAATAGTAGGCTTTAAGTGGTTAAGTTTTGGGGAGGTCAAGCGTTGTACACAGATTTTTGACTGCACAGGGGGTCAGTGCTTCTAACCCCTGTGTTGTTCAGGGTCAACTGCATTAAAAATCTTGTGATGGGTCACACAGAAAAGCTGTTGGCAAAGCTGAGTCCTCACTCTACGTATGGACTTTGCTGCTTTTGTAAAGCAGTTCTGCCGAGCCTCCTGTTCTTGGTCTTAGTAGTCACAGGCTGTCTTAAACACATAGCGAGATAACAGGTACAGAGTGCAAAGCTCATTAAGCTTCTAGGACAACGGTTTAGGTACAATCTCATTCTGCTACTTATTAGCTACCTTACCTTTTAAAGGTTACTTAACCTGATGTAGCTTCATTAATTGTTAAAATATCTAAATGTATGGGTCACACCAGGCACATAAAGGACTTACAATAATATTTAGATTAATTTAAAATTGCTATCTTGGTTTACACTGGTCCAGACAGTTCACATACATGTATCTTATCTCATTTCCTGGGTTCTGAATTATAGCATAGAGTATTATATCTTCTGTCTCTTCTCTCCTTACACACCATCCTCTCAGTTCCCCATCTCAATTTCAAGTTTAATTTGTCTAACTGTCAGAGATCCTAGAAAGCTGCCATTATGTATAAAATTGGGCCTACATTTATCATTGTAGATTTCTACAGATGTAAATGATGAGGCTTTTCTCACTTTAACCAGCCTTCCCTGCCTTTTCAGAGACACTGGGATTTCTACCACTCTCTCTTCACCGTGTGCAGTAACTCTCCAAGGACTCTCATGCATTTATCGAGATGCGCCATTCGAAGAACGTTACACAACAGATGTCACAGAGTAATTCCTTTGCTTTCCCTCCCATTGTCATTGAAAAAGTACTTGCTTTTAGAGCCAGAGGGAATCATTTATTAAGCCTTATGAGACAGGAGTTCCTAATCCCAGATATTTAAGCGGACTCTTTGGATAGACATGGTTTGCATAAAAAAAAATGGTACTTGGGTCGATTATAACACTTCAGGGATTTCAAAACACTTTACAAACACTGTGCCAATAATTCTAAGGTTTTGTGGTAAGGGGAAATAAATACAAAGTATCGTGAAGGTAGTCACAAAGACAAGAATGTGTCCAGAAGGTACTGACATAACAATAATAACTATTATGTAAAATTCTCTTACTAGGTGCCTGTTATATTTTTGTAAACATTTTCATATATTATCTCACTTGAAATGGGACCCAGAGTTTTTCACAATCTCCCTATCAGTGATAAGTTTACATTACCGTTCAGTGAGCAAAATAGTAAGCTTTGTGACTGGTCTCTTAATCTTGGTATCTTCCCCCCATTCCTATTCAGCAAAAATTCCTATTGGTAGTTTTGCAAACCCCCATCCCCACACAGAGCTCCTTGACTTATTTTTAGTGAAGAAAGCTCACAAGCATAGTCAAAACAAGATTTTTTAATCAACTTAGAAATAAAAGACTAAGACCAGTCCACTTAAGAGTCAAAAATGGACATTGCCACGCACTCTCATTGAGCCAGAGACTGGAGATGCAACGGCGAGTCCAAAGCAAGGACTCCTGCACTCCAGGATCTCACTATCTAGCAGAGGATCCGGACATACAGGCAGGAAGCTGTCATGTCAAATGTCAGGGGCAAGAGTACAGGTGCAGACTCATTCTTAGTGCTTGTCTTTCAAAATCATGTTTCTGACATGAAGTGTGGTTTTCTTTTAAGTATGAAGATAAAGAGTGAAGGGACTGCATGAGGTAGAGGGGTCTCCTGCTACTGTGAGTGGAAATTTTGTCACTTTAAGTTTTTCTGCATACCTAGATATTGTTTTCTTTTAGTATGATTTCCTGTTTAGTGTGAAGGGAAAGACTTTTCAGTTGATCATGCTGGTCTTTTTAGTAACAGACTGACTGATAACATTTCAGATCATTTTATCAAGAAAATGAGGAATGCTTTGCTAGCAATGGCTGGCTACAGAGAGCAAATAAAAAGACCTTTTCAAAAATGGTAAAAGTTTTAAGAAAAGGAAAGATATATGTGTTAGGTTTGTTAGGGTTTGCAAAAGAAAAATATAGATGATTAACCACTGGACCTTGTGGGTTAGGAGGACAACTTGCTTCACTCTTTTGTTCTTGCTAATCACTTAGTATTGTTTTTAGATGTCAGAGCAGAAGTTATTAAGCACAAATAAATCTATTTGCCAGTTGTGAACAGGTTTTTTTTATTTGCATGGTTCTCTAGCCTATTTAACTTTAGATGCCTGAATTTTGAGTAGAGATGATGTCAAATATTCCACTTAGAATGTGCTTCTAAACTGGGATTCCCGTGTTCCTGGTACCACGTAGGAAAAAATCATAGTTGGATACAATAATCTTTTCGAAGTATCAGTTTTACCCAAAATTTCCAGGAAATATTTTATATTAAAACAAGATCTATATTATGGAATAGAATGCTGAATTTGTATGAACTGTTATGTAAAATACGGTCCTTCAAAAAAATAGGTTGCTTGCATCAAGTTGTGAAAACACCTACTGGTATGCTGAGCAGAGGTGCATACTGCCCTCCACCTTCAGAAAAATTCTGGCAGAAAAATTTGTTATGCAACAATTTAGGCAATAAAATCGATGCTGAGAACAAAGAGAGAAGATGTTTCATGCATGAGAAAATATTGTTTCTTAGTCTGCTTGCTTGTGTTTAAACATTTTGTGTTAATCTAGGATATAATACATGACTATTTGTTTTGAATTGTTTATTCATAGGTTGAAGAATAGTTATTTTTCTCCATCTTTGAATTTTTATTCAGATAACTTAAATAAAGTTCTTCTGTCATCTTTCATCTTCCTGAGTTGTTTATCTACTGAGAAGACTTTTCCTTAGCTGACTTTTCAGCAGTTAGGCTGACAAACTCTACACTTTGAATTGCTTTCTTCAACATTTATAAAGAAAAAGAGAATGAGGATATGTGCCTGGAAATAAATAATATTTTCAAAAAAAGCAAAGGGTAAACACAGAACACAGGCAATTGCAGTAGGAACAAGAGCATTTTAATAATAATAAAAAAATTGTACTGAGTCATTATTCTCTTCTGCCTATCACTATCTCATTCTTCCTGGGTTTTTCATTTCTCTTTATTCTCACCATTCTCACGATTCTGGGCAATAGCAACAAAGAAATCATATCCTCGTGATGCCTTTGTTACTTTCTATAGTCATTTAATGGCCTGAAAAAAAAAAAAAAACCTCTAAGTTATATGTGGAAGCATCTTTGATGAGACCACCTATTCAGTTTTCTCCCCTTCTCAAGATCTAGACACACTTGTGTTCTATTTTTTAATTATCTAGTGTTGCTTTGCCACTTTGTCCAGCCTTCCTGAACCCTATGGCCTCTAATAAAAAACACAGCAGTCCAAAGCTGTTTGTAGGAATAAGGAAAATAGCAAATCATTTTCAGTGGGTTGGAAAAAAAACAAGTGAGCCTTATATTTTTGTTACTCAACTGACAGTGAAGACTTCACAAAGTTTTAAACTGACACATATTCAAAACTTTTTTAAAAGAATCCAATTACTCACTCAGTTTCCTTGAAGCACAGACACTGTAGCTAATAGCTGTAAGGAATTCATTGTCACTTTCTTGAGGAGTCTAAACAGATGCTTTATAGTTAGATGTTAAGAATCTTGGCTCTAGTACCTGTCTATCTGGATTTATATCCTGACTCCCAACCTTAATAGACCTATTATCGAGGGAAAATGACACCTTTGCTTCATGCGTCAGTTGTAAAATGGGAATAATAATGGTATCTACCTCAAGACTTTTATATGATTGTTTTGAGGTGTGGGAAAAAAAAGTTTTCCTTGACCGTCTTAGGATCCCTGGTTGGGTCTGAAAATTAAACTGACAAAGACCTTAAATGAGAAAAGCATACAAATTTATTTAACATAAATCTTTATGTGACACAGGAGCCTTCATAGGGAAACAAAGGCCTCAAAGAAATAGTTAGACTTGAATATTTTGATGCTAGGCTTGATGATGAGTGGAGAGTCATGTAGAAATGGGATAGGTTAAGGAGTATGAAGTAATTGTAGTAAACTGGGGGAAACTAAGGCCCGTTTGTTAGAATTTTTCTTGGTATTCCTTTGTCTTAGATGATAAGGATGCCCCTTTCCTCCAGGTACAGGGAGGGCAGGAAGGTATTATGACTTGTTCCAGAGGATAAGGGGATGGCGTCAGAGTGACCTTCCTGCTTCTGCTGCTTTCTCATACTCCTTCAGCTTAAAATAATATGCCACGTGCCATATGTGGAGGTAGTGTGTCCTGAACCCTGTGAGAGGGTAAAACTCTTAATATATTAAAGCACATAGAACAGAGCATGACATTTATTATTATTATATTATTATTATTATTATTATTATTATTATTATTATCATTATCCTTGTTATTATCTTAATCATTATTATTTAGGAAGAGGTTTCTACCCATGGGGTAATAATAATATAATGTAGCACGAAGCTATAGCTGAAGGTGATACATGATCAATTTCTGTTTCCTTTTGGAAATATTTGTTAAATTGCTGTCATGTGCCAGGTACTTTGCTAGCAGCTGGGAATCAATGGAAGAACAAATCAAACCAGGTCCCTGACCTTCTTGGGGTTTTTGAAATAGGGGATTGAAGTGGAAATAACATTGATGTTGAAGAAATAGCAAACAGACAAATTGATTAATTTTTGCAATTTGCCCTCTTATAAGTGGGTTTATCAAGGATTCAATGACTCCTTTTACTATTTCTTGAAGGCTATGGAGTCACTTGAAAATTTATGACGTGGACAGAGAGGGCTGATCAGTTGTTTCCATCTTCAATGAGGGACAGAATAAGAAGAGCTTAACTTTGTAGCAGGAGGAGTATAAACAATGAGATTCTTAGCTGTGAGGGTTATTTCACATTAGAATGAATGAATAGGGAGGGTTGGGGAATTTCATTCAATTATTCTTTCATTTTCAAGAATTTATTCACTACTAATAAATGTGTAGTTCTCTGCAAAATGTGGAAGGAAGAAGTGTTGATACCAAGTCACTTCAAGATTCACTTTCAGTAGAAGAAAGGTTTTGTTTACTTGTTTTACTAAGAAGTAAGAAAGTATACCCTGTTTATTTTTTTTAAGTTAGATACAATCTAACTGAGCTATTTTTCTGTCAACCTGTTATAAATTTTTTGATTAAAAATAACTTTCAAAACCTACATTTCAGTGATAATTTCCCTTCTTCACATTTTGGTCACACCTGTCACCAGTGAAAAGCACTGCATGAAATATGCAAAAACATCTTCCAAGAAGCAGTTGATTTCTTTCTTTTTTCTTTTAACAACACTAACTGGATCAGGTGTGCTTAAGTTTTTTTTTGAATAATTGGTTTTCTCAGAAATAGGTATGCCTCAAAAATAATGGATAACAGCTATGCAAATATATGCTAATCCAGCCAAGGAAATAAAATAATGATGCCACCATGTACTTCTTAAATTAAAGACACCAGTGGATTCATTTTTAGTGCTTATGAAGCACAGAAGAATCAGCAAAACAGAATTATCATCATGGAACTTTCAAGACAATCTTAGAACAAAGCAGAAAATAAGTATCAAGGGGCCTTTTCAAAGTCGAGGAGTCCAGACACTGAACCAGAGTCACAAGGGGAGACGTTTACTCACTGCCCCATTCCACGTTTGGGAAAACCTGAAAGTCAGTGTTTGGTTGACAAGAGGTGGGAACCAATGGAGATTACAATTAATTTGATTCAGAAAGCAAACCATACACTTTGAGCTGCCTGTCTAAACACAGATTCTCTTCCCTGCCCGGGATCCTGGCAGGATTCAGTTGAACTCCTGCCCTCAGGCTCTCTGGTGGGTTCAGTCTTTGTAAGACCAGCCGGGACTGAAGGACAGGAGACAGAGATTGAGACACTTCTTGGCTACTTCCCATCTGGGCCTCTTCTTGATAGTGTCTGAATTATTTTCTCAAGGCCACAGCTCCTATTAGGAGCCCTTCTCCTAAGCTGCTTATATTCCTTGGGTTATAGTAACTGTTTCCTTCATTTGTTTCCCTCAGACCTACAGGTAGTCAAGGCTTTCTCCTGTTACCTTTGTCCCAGGTATTTTATCATTCCTTGCTACCTATATTTCTATAAGTATTCTGTGATAAAATTCTCTGCAATCACCCCTGTTGAGCATGCAATTCATTTTCTCTAGGGATCTTGACAGATGCACAAACACACATGAGACTGTACCAAGTCAGTGAGAGCCCGGGTAATGGTAAGCGCCATTGGCATTGAAGGAAGATAAAGGTCTCTGTGGACCAGTGATCAGGCAGGCAGACTTGAGCTGTGACCTGAAGAAAGGTAGAGTGTGAGTTATAATTTGAGTAAGAGTAGGACAGTGGAAGGGGTGGCATTTAAGGTAAATGAGTAGCCTTAGTGAAAGGTTGTAGCTAGAATATACAAATATTCACCATCACCAATTAGACATGCTTGATTGACATAGAAGATGAGGTGGAAGGTGAACCTTTGTGGTAGAGAATAGAAGATAAGGGCAGGGCTGGGAAGCACCATGGGGAACCAATGGAATATTATTATTATTATCATCATAATTACTCTTTTTCCAAGCCTATAACTTTTACAGTAGTAAAAATGATGCAACTACACAATGTACTTCATACAGTATTGTATAATCTTTAGAGCATCTTCATGATGCTTAATACAGATAATGGCCTTTACCATTGCCCTCAACTTTTCTTCCATGCAAAAAAAAAAAAAAAAATTCTGAATACAAAATACAATTCTGAAGATTTAGATGTGAAAAAGACATCTAAACATGGCATTAATTAACCCTTTTCTTCTCATGTAAAACACTTCAATCATATGGAATGATTTACTAGAACATTTTTTAAATATCAGAAGGATTTTTTAGTTGCATGGAAAACAAAAGAAATCTTTCTTCCAGGCATTAGGGGATGAAAGAACAGAGGCAAAATCTGGAGTTCCAGGACTACTCACAAGTCTCATCAGAGCAGTGTTCAAGCGATAAACTGTTTACACAAGCATTGACATAATGGCAGTCTTACAGGGGCCTGGGGATCCCAATACTGCTGAAGTCAGAGGGACAAGGACATGCCTCTTCCTAGGATGGTCCATTAGGGAAAGCTTAGGCAGCAGCAGTAAATTGTTTCTAAATAACCTTTGGCTAGTACTGTGATAAAGATACATCACAGAGAAACTTCAAAACAATGCAGTGTGGCGTGGGGGAAAAATATAGATTTTGGGATTCAATCATTTGGATTTTAATCCCGGTTGTGCCACTAAATGAATGACACTAAATGAATGACACTAAAGCATCTAAAGCAGTGTCTTGTATGTAGTTGAACCTCAATAAATGCTCAGATGGTACAGATGTCTGCTTTGTGGGGGATTATGTAAACATATAGAGTTTCTAAGACATTTGTGAGCATAGGACAGAGAAGTGTCTTGTTTTTGGTTGCATTTTAACTACAAGAATTTTTCTGTGGCACAAATTCTCTGAGGCAAACTGTTCCAAGCTGATTTCATTAATGGTTCTCCACTCTCAGCAGTTTAGCCTGAAGGAGATAGCATAGGACAACTTTCTGCCAGCCGTGAATCAGAGCTGTGCAACTGCTACTGGCAGCTCTCAATTCTAAAATGCAGTCCTGAAAGGAATTAAACTGGAAAGCTCAAGGAAGATAAAAACATATTCTGTGGGCTATTTTTATTGACTTCTTGGTTTTACCTTCAAACAATCTGCTGTGACCTTCATTGGAAAGAGATCCAGGAATCAGGAAGAGGTATTAGAACCACAGGTTTCTATACTATGGTTATACAATCTGGAAGGAAAAAAAATGTAGTTTGTTTCCTTCTGGGTCCTATACTATCTCCTTCAGGGTCACACAGATGAACAAGCAGAGTCAGCTATGTGAGAGTTCCACTTCCTCTCTGACATTTCGTTCCTCTGAGATAGTTTCCCCCTTTGTGA
The DNA here is from genome assembly GCA_004027375.1 of Macroglossus sobrinus. Taxonomy (NCBI): domain Eukaryota; kingdom Metazoa; phylum Chordata; class Mammalia; order Chiroptera; family Pteropodidae; genus Macroglossus; species Macroglossus sobrinus. The sequence goes on from PVKZ01000288.1 coordinate 52,275, forward strand.
CAAGGGGCAGTAAGTGCCTCATCATAAAGTTGATGGCAGAGTAAATATCTTGAGCATGCTGAGTACAATGTCAAGCATATGGCTAACTTTTAGTAAACGGTGATTACTATTTAGTCCTACCTTGCTTGATTTTTCCAGCTGAATTCTAGATTTCTGTAAGTGACTGGTAGGTATACACATTCCAGAAAAACTTAAACATGTACATATCTAGCAAAAAGATGTCAGTAGAATGTATGGATGTATCTATTCAATGGTATGGTATATCTTTCTTCCTTCTTCCCTCCCTCCTTCCCTTCCTCTCTCCCTCTTTCTTTCAGAATGCAAAGAATTATCAACACATATTTGTTGAGCTGAACCCTGTACCAAGAGCTGGGGATTCAAAGGTAAATAATAGCAAAGTCCCAGCCCTCATGGGGCACTGATAGGCACTCATTCTCACTCTGAACTACACATCAGCACATCTAGTATACTTTAAGATACACTAGTGCCCACTTACCACTATTCTTCTATAAGCATTAGTAAGCTAATTAGGTTAAGTAACTCACTCATCAGATCATGTTGTAAATATCTGCCTGCCTATGTCTCCCTAACTAGCCTGTAAGGAACTATAATCTCTTAGGTTTTTTTAAAGTTAAAATTTGTATACAGCAAAATAAACAACCTTTAAATATATAATTAAATAATTTTTTACAATATGTCTGTGTAATCAATATTCTAGTAAAGATAAAAAACTCATTTATTACCCCAGAATATTTTTTTCTGCTTCTTTCCAGGAAATTCTCACCTTTCACAGGCAATGCTGTACTTTTTTTATTACTGGAGTTAGATTTACTTGTTCTTGAACTTCATAGAAATGAAATTATACACTTTATACTCTCTTGTGTTCTGATTTCTTTCTTTAACATAATATTTTGGAGATTCATTCATGTTTTTGCATGTATCAGTAGTTTGCACCTCTTTATTGCTTAGTAATGTTCCATGGAATGACTATACCACAATATATTTGTCCATTCTCCTGTTGATAGACATTTGAGTATTTCTAATTTGGGGTAATAATGGATTTGATGGTTAATTTTATGTGTCAACTTGGCAAGGCTATGGTAACCAGATATTTGGTCAAAAACAAATATAGATGCTGTTGTGAAGGTATTTTTTAGAAGTGATTAACATTTAAATCAATAGACTGTGAGCTGATTCAAATGCACAATACTTCATATTATGGAGGCAGATTATCCTCCATAATGTGGGTGGGCCTCACCCAATCAGTTGAAGACCTTATGAGAAAAAAACTGAGGTTCTCAAAGGAAGAACAAGTCACATCTCCAGACATTCTCTAGACTCATGACTGAAAATTAACTCTTCTCTGGGTCTCCAGTTTGCCATGTAGATTTCAGAATTGCCATCCCCTACAATCTCATGAGCCATTTCCTGAAAATAAATCTTTCTTTCTATGTAGATCTTTCTTTTCATGTATAATATATACACAGCCTACTGGTTTTGTGTCTTTGGAGACCTGACTAATACAATGGACAAACTTGTTATAAACATTCTTGCTTAAGTCTTATTGTGGATGTGTTTCCATTTTGCTTATGTAAATATCTAGGAATGGAATAGAAAAGTCCATCAGTAGGCACACAGTTAATGTTATAAAGGAGTGCGAGGTAGTTCACACCAAATCTTCTGCAGTTTTCCAAGTTGCTGAACATTTTTCCCCTTCCATCAGCAATAGATGAGAGTTGTGGTTGCTGCACATTTTTGTCAATAATTTAGTAGTATCAGTCTTTTGATTTTTAGCTATTTCAATGGGTACATAGTGATATGTCTTTTTGGTTTTGATTTGCATTTCCCTGAGGACTAAAAATATTAAACAGCTTTTCATGTGCTTATTGAGTATTTCTATGTCTTTTTTGGTGGACTACCTATTCAAATATTTTGCAATTTGTTCCATTTTACATCTCAACTCTTAGCATTTAACAGTCACTTAAAACATAACTATTGACTAAATGAATAAATATTATATCATCTATCATTAGTGATTAGGCTAACATGATTATTAAATCTTTTTTTAATTATTTATAATTTTTATAAAGTGCTGAGCATAATGCCTGACACATAGCAGCCAACAATTTGTAGCTACTAGTACCATCCTTATTTTATATATGAAGAAATGAGGATCAAATAGTTATTTGTCTTGACTAAGGTCACCTAGTTGCTGTCAAAATTGCCGCTCAATTCTGGGCTTCTCAAATTTTGTATTTTGTGTTCTGACTATGATAATAGTAGGTTGACCAATTAAATATTGTACTCACCATTAAATGTGTTACATCATCCTTTAACTATTATTTATGGCAAATGTAATGTGACAGATATAATGGTACTAATTATTTTATTGTTTAACCCCATTTAATTTTCACTACAATCACATTAGAAAAATACCATTATTTTTATTTTATTAATAATTAAACTACAATCAGAGATGTTATGCCCGTGTCAAAGATCACACAGCTAATTAAGAGGTATAGCTAGAAATTAAACTCATTCTCTCCCATACAGAAACCCATGTGTTTTGTTTTGTTGGGTTTTGAAACCACTATACTATACTGTTCTTATAAAAAGATTAATTTTGATAATGTTGAGTTTATGGGGGGCTTATAGGACAGCAAGGTGGAGAAGTCCAGTAAATTATAACACTCAGGAGAGAGATATTAGAGGTTAGGGAAATGTACAAGACTGCAATTCAGTAAACCACAGTGCAAGTCTATAATGAGAGAGGTGTGTTAGGAGTGTTTAGAGAAAGTGCTGGCTATGTTTGAAGATGGAGAAAATTCACTAGTTTGATTTCAGAAAGTTCTATGGTGGGCCCCATATTTTAAATGTCCCTACCTTGTCCACAAGAATAGGTCTGTAATGATGAAATCTTATTATCTCTAAGTCTGTCACTAAGCTACTCTGCAACATTTTGATTATTGGAATCCAGACAAGCTGACCTAGGTTGCATGCCCACGGGGCCCAGGAGCTCGAGGTCATTCTGATAACTCCTTTTCTGTTTACTGGAAACCTCAGCAGCTCCCACGGAGGCCTCTCAAACCGGGCTGACTAATCTCTCCTGCTGCTCTGATTTCACTCTCCTGAAAAGGTAGTGTGGGGAGCAGGGAGTGAGTCAGTCCCTTCAATCTGGCAGTATCCAGAACTGATGTTAATCTGTGTTATTTTAGCTCCCGCAAGTGAGTAATCAATCTGAGCCAGAAGATCTAACCCTGGAAAACAGGTGCAAATTTCCAAAGAAGGTTTTTGTGACCATAACAGGACGTTGGCTGAAATTCAATCTATATTTACTCTTTGCAACAGATATTTTTTTGGACCATGGTCTGCAGGAACATTCAAGTTTCCTAAAACTTGATCTCTGCATCGATTATAGGGGCATCAAAGAAACACCAGCAATAGCCCAGTCTGGATCCTGGAGCCAGCCCAGCTTTTGAGGACTTACACAACAGGACTAAGCCAAAGACTTCCTCCTGACACTCCAGAGAGAGAGGCAGTAGGTGATAGGGAGTGACTAAGCCAGGCCCTGCCTACTGGGCTGCACACACAAACATGTTTTTGAAGCCCTTTAAAAAACAACTGGGAACATGCTGTTCTTTCTGGGAGGTTGCCAGAAACTTATGAGAGAGTTAGATTAATGCCAAGAATAGACACCAAGGCCTCTCTCATGCCTCAGAAGGGAACACAGTGTGGTGCTGGGTTGCCATGGCCCCTCCTTACTCCACTAGCCTTCCATACCAAGCATACAGACTTTTCCCCCCGCATTTCTCAACTCCTCGGTTAATTTTTAAATGATTTCTAGAGAACACTACATATTATGGACAGCTGTAATCAAGCTATCTAAAACCAAATGCAAATATGTTCCTTCTATGTTTATTTGCTTTGTATCTCAGAGACTCGGGCTCTGGTCCTTGAAGGCAGCACCCAAGGAAAATAACCACTAAGCTTTCCCATTTCAAACAGGTCTAAGCAGAGTCTGCGTTCCTCCCCTTCCAAGTTAGCCCTCTGCTCTAGCTTTGGCAAGGAATGCCAAGGTTGATTGGAATTCAGACAGTGCAGGCAAAGTGGAAAGAAAACTTTAATCCTCTCTCAGAGGTACTAGAGGTCTCTCCACTCTTTTCCCAGATATCCTAAATCTTTGATGTCTTCATCTGGGCCCAGCTTTAAAACCAAATATTTAAAAATATTTTTTCTTCTATAATAATACTCGTAAGAATCAAGTGTCAATTTTTAAATTAATATTTTAAGTGAGTTTTTTATATATACCCTGTATTTATATAGGGTACAGCTTCTTGTCTGAAAACTGTTTATATTAGTTCTTTAAGTTTCTAAGATTCAACTGCTTATTTTGGTTTATGAAATTGACATTAACCAAGATGCATTCACATGGTTCAACTACCTGAAATGTAATCATTTAGCCCGTCCAACCATCCATGCATTCATCCATGCATTCATCCATGCATCCATGCATCCATGCATCCATGCATCCATCCATCCATCCATCCATCCATCCATCCATCCATCCATCCATCCATCCATCCATCCATCCTTCCACCAATACTTGTTGAGTTTAAGGTCCCTATAAGTAACTAACCAGCCTTTGTAGCACTAAAGTTGAGAACCTACAGTAAATAAGAGATGTCACATAGATCCTTCTTATTTATTAAGCAACTGAAAATAGAAAAGCTCAGGGAAGAATGATCAGTGTAAATGTTAAAGATTCTGCCATGGAGAGATTTCACCTACCATACGCAACTGCGAAATATAGAAAGCCAAGCCCAGGCAGGGTAAACTCATTCTGGGCTTGAGACCTGATAATTGGTTTCACATGTCTTTGGCTTGCAACCTCATGGAACTAGATTATAATATGGGGAGAGAAATTAGATATTTCACTGAAAGATATGTCTGAGTCAGACTAAAGAAGCCATTATGATGCTGGGTTGTGGCTATAATCAATGTTAGTGTGAGGATAACACTTCATTTTAGAGAGATATTGTTAGTCAAAGAAAATTGAGTTTGAATGTTATTTCACATTTCCAAAGCATGATCTTGGGCTAGTCATTCATATTATTTATTTATTCAATAAATATTTCTTAAGCCCTGTTAGAGGCCAAACATGACATGAGTTAATAGAAATTCTCCTGCCCTTATAAAATAACATTAATCTTTCTTTGTGCTTCACTTTCTTAAGTATAACAATATCTATCTTGCAGAGCGTTGTGGGGTACATATACACTGTACATGTGATAGGATTCAGAGTGGGATTTTTCTTATTGTCTCAGAATTGGCAACTTAGTCCTAAAGTTGAGGATAAACAGATGACTGGGATTTATTAAGAGGTAAATTCGTTCAGCTGCCCCAGTTATCACTCCCTGCTCTCTAATTAAATCTTGAAGGGAAGATTGGATTGTAAAGCTTTAGTCTCAGAAGAAGTTTCTGTCTTTTCCTCCACTCTTGGTGGGGGTTCCTTCTAAATTAAGCCAATGAGAAATCCTGAGAAAATTATTTGTAGAGATAGAGAGGGGCGTGGCAAGAATTTGAGCCTGGAATTTCATTTTTCAGTTGGCTACCTATTTATGCAATGGGCTTGCTGAACTGCACTTTGTGCTGATTTGAGCAGTGGGAAAGAGATCCAGGGAAAGAACTCAGGGTAGAGAAAATGAGCAATTAGGGAATAAGGCACACTCCATTATCGGGCAGGAAAAAAAATATGAGTCTTTTGTAGGTCAAGTGGACACCACGGAAGACTTAAATTATTGTGATAAAACCCCATCCTATCCTGTGACTCTCTAAGAAAAGAGATCTCAGCAAGTCTGTAGGGTGGATTATATCTGGGTGGGGGGCTGAGAGAAATTGGAAAAGGTCCACTAGAGCTGATTTCCTATGAGAGGTGGCCATGTAGCAAACAGGCCTCTAAAAAGGCCTTCCAGTGGATCATCAGCTGTCTCCCAAGAGGGGTGGCATTTGGACGGCTACCATGGGAGAGGTCAGAGATTGCAGCAGTAGCTGATAAGTAAAAGCATTTCTGCTTCCTTTGTGAATTCTGTCTCTCTGTCCTCTTCATAGAAAGAGGTCCCGAAGATGCAGGGAGTAGGGGGAGCTTTAATAGAAGCCTCATCTCTTTGCCACACCCATGCCTCAGTTTGTCCCTCGGTCTAGGAAAGGAGAGAGACATTTAAATTTTATGAAAAACGAGAGTGGATGGTGCTGGAGTATATCTTTTACAACCTGAAAAGTTCAGAAAACTGGCACCTGTTGGACATACCATAAAGTCTCAGGAAGGAGAGATTTGATGGAGTATATTTTTTAAAAACCCTATAGAGCTTGAACCCTGCTGGGTTCATAGTGTTCAATAAAATGCTGACAAATTGAAAATGCCTGTAAACACTTGGTGCTACACAAACGGAAGATATTGTTCTTAGTCATCTAAAGAGAATAAATATTCAGAAAATATCTACATACACTACAATATAGAAGAACAAATAAGATGTTTTGTTTGTGTTTTTGGTTTAAGAAAAAGCAGAATGTGTTCATTACGTCATTAAGCATCTTTTTTCCTCATGATGAAGAAGCTGTTTCACCACATTCCTTTTGCTGTTATAGGTGTTTGCCTTTTTTTTTTGTCATTTTGTAGACATCACCCCATCCCCCAACAGTGATTAAGAAGATCATAAAGGTCTTTTCACCTCCAATTTAGTTGACGATTAAAGGGGAAGAATACTTCAAGTTCTTAAAAACAAAAAGTCTTGTGTAGGTATGTAAACAAAACAAATGCTGCAGGTTTAGTGCACAGAGGAAACCAAGAGTCCTAGTGTCATGAAATAGAAGGGAGGGGGGTACCAGTTGTGTTAGGGTGATCACTTCATAAGCTATATAAATGTTTTATAAATCACCATGTTATACACTAGAAACTAATATAATATTGTATGCCAACTGTAATTGAAAAATAAAATTATTAAAACCAAACAAATAAATAAAGGGAGAGATTACCAGGCTTGACACTAAGGTGCCAGACCACCCCAGCAATGTAATATTTCATGTGTTATTTGACCAGCTTAGTGTGTATTTCCTTAAGTGTAAAATGGGGATTTTGATAAATACTACACTGAATAATTGGGAAGATTAAACGAGATGGTTATGTAAAGCATGTAGCACAGTGCTAGGCATCCAGTTGATGCTCAAGAAATACCTGTTTTTCCCTTTCCAAGGTTACAGGGTCAGAAGACACCCCCAAAAAGAAGAGAGGCATTGGAGAGGGAGTATCAAAAAAAATACACTGAATATTCATTTGCATATTCAGCTAGAGCTGGTGGTCATTTATGCAGCATTATTAAGAAGAGCCATAGAAAATCACGGCACTATTGGAGCAGAATGACTAACCAGTATTTTTGTATTTATTTCATAATGTATTGCTATCCTGCTATTAATATTCATAGTTTAAAACAGTGTTCGGATTAAAAAAAATTAAAATTATCAAAACTAAATATTTGGTATATTATGCATTTAAAATGTATAAATGCATATTACATAACACTGAATTAAACTTAAATTTTAAAAACGTAAATACTAAACATATATTATCATTCTAATTTGAATTAATGGCAGGAAAAAGTAATAAATATACAAAATAAGCTAAACATCAGATAAAATGAAGAAAATCTATCTTGAAAATTGAAAACAAATTAAATTATTTGAGTTTTTTGCAAGTATGATCTTAAGAAAAATGTGTACCAATAGTGTGATCTTTGATGGTGAGTCTACTGTTTGGGCAAATTTTTCCAGCCCCTAGAAAAGCTTTTGCATATTTTATACTCAGAGAAATAGTGAAGAGATAAATATAAACCGAACCCAAATATTTTTCTCTGAATTTTTTAACTACAAACCTCATGTCTCAATGATAATATAAAAGCAATCTTTTAGAAATTTTTATTTTTATTAAAGACTTCAATATTTTCATTGGTAGTTTTTGTTTTGAAGGCCCAGCAGTCAATTTGCAAGATGACTGTTTCTCAGTTTCTTCTATGAAAACAGCCTTTGTTCAAGGACACAAAACAAATCAATCCTCCAGATAAGAAGAAGTTTCCACCACTAGACACTGATTGTTTTCCCTATCAACCTGACCCTGTCAGAAATGCAGATATCTGGAGGATAAGACTAAGCCTTTGTTCTTTAGCAGTCTCTTTTAGGGATGCTCTCCTTATTTACATATTCAGGGACGCTAAGAAGAAAAAAGAAAAAAGAAGACAACTTCTTTAACAAGCAGAACTGGAGTGAATTTGATTTGGGAAAATCTGGGTTAGTGTTCCAGTCTTTTTCCTTTACTAGCACAGATACCTTGAGAGATTATAAAGCCTCCTTTAGAGGTTTAACTCTCTAGGTACTGCTCAAAGAATAAATATTTCAGATTTCAGATTTTTAAAATATTGAAATAATGGTATCATACTTCCTTTCCTTTCCCCCATAATTCTTCAGGCTGGTCTAATAATCAAATCGACATGAGATAGATTAATGGCAGAAATAACCAAATTTTTTTTCCTCCCCACTTCCCCTCCATCACCCAGCCTCACTTCTACCCCTGACTCATGGAGGTTGCCGGTTCCCCTCAAGAACTGGATCTCTGAAGATGGGGCATCTCCTCCCACACGATCACGGCATGCGTCCAGGGACTGGCACACCCAGGGCCTTGCATACCCAGGGTATGGTCTGTGGGTCCACCTAGGGTGTGAACCCAGGACCTTCTGCATGCAAAGCAGACATGCTAACCACTACACTATGAAGCCACCTGCCAGAAATAACCAAATTTATTACAGGTGTACATATGGGAGTTTCATAAAAATATGGGGCCTAGGACAAATTGGGCTGTTCAGGTTTGAGCTAAGGTAAAAGGAGGAAGTGGTTTGGTCTTCAAAGGAAAGGTAGGCAATTTACAGGTAGATCAGAAGGCGTGAACATTTGGTGAACAACTTCTTGATAAACAAATTCTTGCCAAGCATACAAGAAACAACAGGACACCAAGAGGAGTCTAACAAACAGACTTGCTAGGTTCCTGTCTGCCACACTTAGTTCAGATTTAACTACAGTTGTTATGGAAGCAAAAGGGGCTCAATGGAAAGTAGCCTCACAGAGTGATCTGATCATAAGTTCCTGACTGGGCAGGTCGCCATGGGTAGTCACGCCCCAGGCCTATAACTTCTTTAGTAAAATGCTTTAAGCAAGTGCTGTCCACATTGCTGTGCATTTAGATTAACACACGTTTGAAATGCTTCCTTTCAGACCTCTCCTTCTAAAGCATGAGAAAGCACATAATCTTAACTATCCTGTAATCCAATACCCACCTTGCTTTCTCCCACCTTCATGTAATCTTCCTTCCCCTTAATTTGAAATGCACAAAAGAAACCCAAACTGCTAGTCTCTGGAGCATTTGGTATCTTGCTTCCCAGCATGTGTCATCAGTGTGGCTCAAATAAACTCTTATTAAAAAACCCCTATAGGTTGGGACAATTCTTAGGTCAATGCATTATCTATGGCAATAACTTCCTTCCTGGAGCTGATTCTCTATCTAAATCCTTTTAGTCAGTAAGTGGGAGGGCCAAAGATTCTTTCTGAGTCTACCCTTTCTTGAAAAACAACCAGCTTAAAATAGTCAATATCCCAAACAAGCATATTTTAGAGTGGCAAACTGCTACTCCTCAATACCAACAAAATTATTACTGCTTTGATGCTTAACAATCAATGGTACTGTGATGACATGCTACTGAAAGGGTCACAAAGATGTAGTAATGGGTTAAGTTTAAGAGCCTACGTGCTAATCGCCATGTCTTGCTTCTGGACACCTGCTTGCTTGAAAAGTTATTGTTTGACTATTACTA
>PVKZ01000288.1:662285-828136 GCA_004027375.1 Macroglossus sobrinus
ATTATAGGTTAAGTTGCTCTCCCATACTTAATCCCCACAACAAACTTTGAGGTACAAAGGGTAGTAATGTGTACTCATTTTACAGATGAGAAAAGCTGAGTCAAAGACTCGGGATGGTGGAATAATCTTACTCCTTATCTCCATCCAAGGTATCCAACAGTGCCTGGTACAAACTGAGGAGAGGCCCATTCACAGGCTGCTTAAGGCCCCTACCTTGCTTAGTGCCAAGGGGACCAGAAACATTTCATCCCTCTTGAAAACATTCTCTACCAATTTTAAAAGGGAGAAAAATAGAAAAAAAACTGGAGATATTTTTATTCTTATTACAAGTAAAATGAAAAACAATACCAACCAACTATATGAAACAATAATACTTGACCTCAAGTTCTTAATGCTGAGATGTAGGGGAGCTAATTGCCCTGCTCCCCCATGATACACACAAAGGAAGCTTTGATTATGTGCTGTCGTGACATTGATAGCTCTGATGTCACAGCTCTCCTCCCTTAGTGCTAGAATCCACCACCTGACCCCACAACAGAAACATCCCCCAGGACTGACTGCAAAAGTGAGATCTTATCTAAAGACACCATATACAGAAAGGCCTTTGGTATAAAAGCAATATCCAAGAGTAGATAACTTTGAACTCTGAGGAAAAAAGATTAATAGTAAGGGAGGAGGAAAGGGAATTGTTTGACATTAAAGTACTTAGTTACAGCTTTAAAAAAAGCAGTGCCTTGGGATAAGAAATTAGATGCTGATAAACTCTCAGTGTTATGATCAATGAGTATGTTTAAATTAAAGCCATTGTGATAAATAGGTTTCATCCACAATTTTAAGGCCGACTTTGAATTTCCTATGTGAAGGTATTAGACTGGAGCAGTATCCTTTTCCAATATCTTATTCCTGTCACCAGTTCATGAGAAAAATGTCTCTGGTTTCTTCTACAACACTAACAAGAGAAGTGGATAGAAAAGAAATAGTAGGATGTTTTGGATAGCTCATAATGGTGTGAGCATAACAGATGTACAAACCATGCTGAAGCAAGGCTCTTGCCTTATATCCTATTAGACAGGCTAAGACCCTGGTATGTCAGCTTCCTATTGCTGCTATAACAAATTACCACAAACTTAGTGTTTAAAACAATATAAAATTATTATCTTATAGTTCTAGAGTTCAGAAGTCATACCTTGGGTAAAATGAAGGTATTAGCAGGGTTGTGTTGCTTTCTGGATGATCTAGGAGAACATCCACTTCCTTGCTTGTTGCTGCCCTAGACGCCATCATGTTTCTTGTCTCATAGCCCTCTTTTTCCACCTTCAAAGCCAGCAACCATGATCCAACTCTTCTTATATCACATTACTCTGACACCTTCTGCCATGATCTTTTACATTTAAGGATCTTGTGGTAACATCAGGCTGGCCAAGATAATCCAGGATAACCTTCCAAAAGTAAGGTCAATTAACTAGTGTACTAGTTTCCCAGAGATGCTATAAGAATGTATACCTCAGGCTTGGTGGCTTCAACAACAGAAACTTATTTTCTCACAATTCTAGAGGTCAAGATGTTGACAGAGTTGGTTTCTTCTGAGGCCTCTCCCCTTGGTTTGTAGATGGCTGTCTGTTGCCTGTGTCTTCACATGGTCTTTCTTGTGTTGTAATCGGCTTTTCTTATAAAGACACCAGTCATATTGGATTAATGTATGACCTCATTTTAAGTGAATTATGTCTTTAAAGACCCTGTATCCAAAAACAGTCACATTCTAAGGTACTGGGGGTTAGTATTTTAACATATGAAGTTTAAGGGGGACATAATTCAGCCCATAAAAATTAGCAACTTTAATTCTACATGCTACTTTAATTATCTTTTTCCATGCAATGTAACATATTCACAGGTTCTTGGGATAGGGACGTAAACCACTTTACGGAACCATTACTCTGACTACCACAACTTGTTCTGAAAATGTCATCACTGATGTAGCAAGTCTTAGAGAAAGAATAGTTCTTACAGTAGAATATTTGGTACTTTTAACCATAGTACCATACAATTCCAGTAAAGCAAAACTGACTGCTCAGGGGAATTACATTAAAAGTTTTTAAGGAGGTTAAACTCAGTTTTTATAGCCCAGAACTAGAATACTCATGGTCTTGTTCCAAGCCCAAGTCTGTGTTTATGAATCTGACTGAGGTCCCCTGGGCCCAGCAATACCACTCAATGCAGTGGCAAATCAAGCTTAGGCTGCCCTGGAGCGTCAGTGCACTCAGAAGGGACACATCAGAACAGGCAGGTGTTCCAGCAGGCCAGTGTTTGACCAGTCAGAAGGAACAGCAGCCAGTTATGTGTACAAAGAGCTGTCTGGCCCTGGCATGGAGTGTTTTCTTCTAGCATAGCAGTTTCGTTTACAAGAATTCTTAAAACTCTTGATCAAGAGTTCCATAATTTTTAAAGAAACTGACTTAATAAGACCTACCCACCTGTTTATTTAAAAAAAAAATGGAACAACAACGGAAAACACTATGTAGGTATTATGAGACCTATGTGTTTAAAAACAACAACAAAAACAACAACAAAACCCTGTAGATATTATTTTTCTCTTTTTCACTCTCTTTTTTTTTAAACCTAAGATGTAAAATAAAAAGAGGACTAGTTACATTATGTAAATTCTAGCATTGGTTCTTATTATTTCCCCATCAGTCTCTCTCTGTGTTTGTCTAACCAGCTTCAGCTAACATGGTGAATTAGAAATCAGACAGACCTTTATCTGAGTCACAGCTCTGCCACTTATAGCTGTACAACCTTTTGTCAGTTGTTAATCTCTCTGAGCCTCAGTCTCTTGACCTCTAAAACAGAAATAAAAATATCCATTTTGCAAGGTTGTTACAATATTGAATTGAATATATATAAATCATTTAGCACACAAGAATATGCAATAAATAATAATAATACTAGAATGAGAAGGTAAGAGAAGTTGTCCTCTGAGTCCTTCCAGCTCTGGTATTTTATGAGTCTATTTTAGTGTTTTTCCTCCTAGTATTCTATTACTCAGATGAAGATTATTTATGCTAGGCTTATTATCTCAGGATCTTTCAAAGGCAGAGAAACATGGAGGTGAGGAAAGGAGGGGTAGGCAGGTCAGTTTATAAGAATTGGGAAATCTATTTTTGAAGTTAGAAATTGAAACTCCAATAAGGCAGGGAATATGAAAGCACTTGAGTATTTAAGAACAACCTTTCCGTGTTAGCTCTAGGTTTCCAATTTGAAAATACTGAATCAGACTGTTCACGTCTGAACTAGTTTGTTAGGTGGACACAATCACAGTTTCAGCCTCAGGGCCACCAACCAACCTTTGCAGTGCTTTATCTTACTTCCTGCTGCTACTGCCTGAGTCCATTAGGGCTCCACTAATAGAAATAGAAGCCAGCACATTGAACCTCCAAGGACTCTTGCAAGTAGCAGAGTTAATTCACTTTAGTTTGTAATACAGCAAAGAAGATCTTTAAACATCAAAATTTTAAATGAAAATGAAATTCTCATCTTCAGGACTGTTTCTTCACCAATGAAATGAGTGCACTTAATTTTGAAGAGACTCAATCAAGTACTAACATTCTATCTTCTTGTCCTGAGTCATTTAGAGAGCCAGCCAGCTAACCTCAGATTAAGTTGGAATATAAAACCATTCACTTTGGTGAGGGTGGGGAGGATGGTATGTGTAGGATAGTGATGGCCCCTGTACTTAAGTTGCAAACTGTCATTTAATAAGGGAGCTGACCTCCACTTGATCCAGTCACCCCCCTACCTGTTGGGAGCCATTCTTGCTGAATGCCCTACAAACAGGGTTAAAGTTGCCTGCAAGCTAGAAGTTTGCAGAGCAGGTGGGCTCTGTACTGAAGGAGGAAGTTTGGCTTAATGGATAGTCTGTTGCAGAAGAAGGAAGAGTTGGCTTAATGGAAAGAGTTGAACATTCCTTGACCCAAGGAATAAGAAACAGAAAACAGGAACAAGGATGTTCTGAGAGAGCTTATGTAAATGTCAGCAATTGTTTTCATGTCTGTGGGGGTTTTTTTTCCCATGCATTTCCAAGGGTATAAATATGCTGTGCTAAATAAACTCGGAGCGCAGTATTCACTGTTAGCCCTCCCATCTCTATCTTTTGTCTCTCTTTTTTTCTTAATCCTCACTCCCCCTCTTGGGAACTGTTTGATCTTAGCCGGCTGGCTCCAGCACCTACCATAGCTCAGATAGGTGACTGCCTATTCTGTGCGGCAGAAAAAAACAAAAGGTACTTGAAATATCTCAATATATGGGTCACAATATGTGGCAGGCAATTTTCTCGAAAACTCCTGGTTAAATGTAGATGGCTGTCCTGGTAGAGCCAACCCAAGAAGCTACCACAAGGCAAATACATTTTTGGAAGTTCTGGGCTAGTGGGAATGGAACAAAAGTTCTAATACTATAACCACGAGCCCCCTATGGCTACCGAGCACTTAAGATGTGGCTCGTGTGAATTAAGATATACTAAAAATACAAAATGCGTTGGATTACAAAGATTTTTGTATGAAAAGCAGATGTAAAACATCTCATGAAATATTTTTCATACTTATAACATGTTGAAATAACAATATTTTAGACATGTTGGGTTAAATAAAATGTTCTTAAAATTAATTTCACATGTTTCTTTTAACATTTTTAATGTATCTAGCAGAAAATTTTAAATTACTCAGTGACTCGGATTGCATTGCCATTATACAGTGCTGATCTAAAGCTAGGGTAATCTGTGCTTCCACACATGTGTGTAAGGGGTGGAGTAGTCGATTCAGAAAAGAGGGAGGGTGATGGAGGAGATGGGAATGAGTCAAAAAGATATTTTGCCTTGTGGGTCCTTAATTTATATTCAATCACACCATTATGCAGAAAGCTTAGAAAAGTTCCACAATGTCAGGGCACTGGCTGGAGATACCAGAGGTAAAAATTCCAGGAATTTTCAGGCTATGTGACTTCACATGAGGATAGAGTATGACCAATTGGGTAACAGGGGCAGGAATGTGTAGCAGGCTGAGGAATCGAATAAGAATATTATTCCATTCTACCTCTCAAAATTACATTGCACAGTACACTTTCTCATTGGTGAAGAGAGTTATAAATAAAAAGGATAAACCCTAAAAGGTGCCCCATGGTGGATTAAACAAAGAATGAGCTTTACTGTTAATTATCTAGGAATAGAATTTTGATTTTTTTTTTTGCTTAAGAGATAGTTTTTAAAATTCTGATTAGATTATGATGAGTTTTGGCAATGCAGAAGACAACAAAGAAGAGAAACAAAAATCATCCATATTCCCTTAACCCAGTGATAACCTGTGTTAACGGGTTATCTCTGAGTTAAAGTACCTTTCTTCCAGTTTTTTTCTTTGTATGCATGAATGTGTGCCAAAATGATGTATTATAGTACTGAGATAATACAATTCATTCCTTTTATTATCTCACTTAACAATGTCATAAGCACTTTATCATATCATTAATATTCTTAAAAAACAATTATAAATGGTTACCTAATAGTATATCATAAGAATTTACCAATACCTCAAATGTTCTCTAAATGGTAGATATTTAAGTCATTTGCCATTTTTATCTATCATAAGTAAAATGTAATGAATACCTTGCATACCAAATTTGTTCTAAGTTTCTAAGGAATGTAGAAGTTTATAAAAGTCATTATGGAAAATGCAAAGGAAATTATGAGAGCTGGCCCTCAGTATCTTTATTTTTTTTTTTAATGGAGGAAGTTGTTTGAATCAACTCATTAAGTTCTCTTACTACTCTGAAATTTTATGTCTGACTGTTTAGAAAAACATTCTATTTTTTTTTTTCATTTTGGAGTTTTTTTTTGGTCATTAAAATATAGACAAGTATTTTCTATACTGATGACTTAGAACATGTTTTGACTATTTGATTTTCCATACCAATTTCAGAATAATCTTCCCTTTGATCTGACTACAGATCAATTTTCTGTATTCTAAATTTCACCTTAGACGGACTGGAACCACAAAGGCAAAATTTTAAGGTACACTAAAATAACACATTAAATATTAGACATGCTCAAATTGAATGTTAAGAACTATAAAGGGTCTGAGATCTTGGTCTATTTACAAGATAACCAGCTTCACAGATGCTAGCAGAAGACATAAGTCCCCCCGGTCAGAGACAAAGGATAGTTTATTACTCAGTAATAGCAACAGCCAGAACATCAGCTTGGTTTTCCCAAGCCCCAGTTCCCACAGGGCAACACAAAGAGGGCCAGGTGTTACTTGAACAACCATTACAATGAGCTGCATAACAGGAAAGAAACCCTGAGTTAGGAAACGTAAATCATTTATAAGAGACAGTAAGCATGCTGTTCTATGTCCAGGAATGTCCAACACTGTTACACAAATGTCCTGATAAGATAATTTGGAGCAAAAGCCATCAGAGCCTCTGTTCATTACATGTGCAAAAATGTGACAGATACATGGAGAATTATCTTTAATGTGAGCATGAATATCATTATTAGGAATTAGAGTATATAGTATATTTTATTCACGAGCTGTCATTATTTTCTTCAGGACCAACCTGAGCTTTACTTTGTCTGGCATAATCTACTTCCTTTCGATATTCCTTAGCCACAGAGGTTAATGTCTACATGCATATGCTGCAAAGTATCCTATACAGAGAAACTTATCGGTAGAGCTGTATGCTCCCATCAGAATCCAATAGCTATCATGTCCACTTCCATGAATGCAGTCAAGACAAACCATCCCTGCACTGCCAGCAAGAGTGCGAATGTTTGCGAAACAGCCTAAGGGGCTCCCTCTCTCCCTCTGGGGTTTAGAATGGAATAGCACCCCCAATCCCTCATATCCTCTCTACAATAACCTACATCCACTGGATGTGGCTGAAATGCCACTGATCACCAGAAACAGTTCAAAAAGAGGTCTCATCAAAAAAAGAAGATTTTGTTCCCTAAGGGAAACGTCTTTATAACGTTGACATGAATAAGTTATGAAAAGCCTTCACAACTGAAAGAGACATAATCATCATTCATGTATAACAGATTTGTTTATTCTGTAAAGATTCATTTCAGTTGATTAATTATCAGTATCTGCTGATGGTGGGGGTAACAAGGCTGCTCTGATGAGAGAATTATTAAAGTACTCGCTTAGAATATTTATCACTGAGCACATATCGTATAAACTTAGCATATTTATCATGTTCTTTCTGTATGGGCTCTTTCTTCCCCAAAATAGATTAAACATGTAGGCACTTTCTCCTCCAATATAGTCCTTTACTCTTTGTAGAGAAATTTGCTCTTTATATATATAATATCAATAGCCCCTGCTATATTAAGTATGACTTTGTTAAGTGGCTCTTGTGTTATTCTCAATTTAGGCAGAGCTACTCTAAAATAGAATGCAAATTGTCATCTCTAGCCACATTAAGTTTAATCTTAGCCAACCAACTCCCAATAGTACACTACTGTTTAAAGAAAAAGGGACAATTTGTATTTTCATTTAAACAATTAAGCAGTTTAAATGAAAATTAAAAGTGAAAGTTGACTAAATTTAAATTGAAATATTAAAATCAATGTTCTTCAACAAATCTGTATATAATGATCTTCAAAGAAACTTTTTCCTTCTATTTATTGAATATGATGGTAAGAACTATTTATTGATTTTCTACTACGTATCATACATTGACTTAGATGCTTAAATATGCTTTCTCATTTAATCTGCAGTAAGCTTGAAGCTGATATTATTATAATCTCCTCACATTATAGCATAAGAAAGTAAGGCATTAAGAGACTTGGTCACTTACACAATATCACTTGGCTTACAGAGGGCCATGTTGGGATTCAAATGGCTCTCTGCTTCCTGAGTCAGGGCTCTCATCTACTAAACTGGGTTTGTTCTCCCTTCTGGATTTAGGCAACACACTATATTAGGAGTCAGAAGACTCAGCTGTGATTCCTAGCTTCTCTAATACTATCTTTGTGACATTTTCACCTTCTTTGGGTCCTACTTTCTCCAAAGTTCTACCTCATCTCATCTACCTCAATAGCTTCAATGTCTGACTCTGAAATCTTTATATCTTTCTTTAGCTCTCGTCCTGATCTTCAGGCCCCTAATAATTATTTATATATTTGCTAACTGGTCATAAATACTTTAATATGTCTGAACCAGACACCCTCCTAAATAGCCCCTTCCATACCAATCTCTGTCACAATAGTGATACCATCAGTCACCTTATTGCCCAAACCAGAAAATGGGGGTCATCCTTGACCCATCTTTTTCTCTCACCCTCCACAACCATTTGATTACTGTAGATTCAAGTGCTGTAGATTTCACAATGTAAATACCCCTTCTCTCCGCCACCACCACTGTGGTAGTGCGTGTGTGATCACTTCTCCTAAGAAATTCTCATAGAATCTCTCAACTGGTCTTTCTGCCTCCAGCCTCATTCTCTTCCACACCATTCTCCACCCTGCAACCACAGTGAATCTTAAAAATCCAAACATTATCAGGCTACTCCTTTACTCAGAATCTTTTAATAGCTCCTCATTGTCCTTAACTAAATTCCCAAGATTTTAGCATTGCTTACTGGCTCTGAGCTACCACTTTAGCCTCATCATTCACCACTTCCCTCCCCGCAACCTCTGCTTTAGTCAAGCTGAACTAATTTCAGTGTCTTAAAATCTTTCCCACTCTCTTGCCTTGGTTCTTCTCAAATTCATTCGTCTCACTATGAGGGAAGGTATTCCTCTATTCTTACTACTCTGTCACTTTTCTTCCAAGATGATTATCTTCTAATGCCACCTGGAAAGGAGATAACAAAGTTTCAGGATCTTACTTGATTTGCAGGTATGTATAATACCTACCCTGATCAAAGGAACCAAGTCCTTTCATTTTCTCTTTCTACCAAATCTCTCAAATATTTCAAAATATGATTGGATCATAACAAACACAGAAAAGAGCCCTAAACATTTAAATAAGCAGTTTTCCCACAGGAAAATTGATTTCTAATTGATTAGGATGACTGATAATTTGTGGTTGGGGTTTAGTAAGCTCAGCAGTTGCCAGCAGGCCTAAGTTTCAAAGGAATCAGGATATCAGGTGTTATCATAATCCTGACACCCATGTACAAATTAAATGGGAGGCCACTATTAGCTTTATTGCTATTAAGCCTAGAAATTTATCATGCTCTAAAACTTGTCAGAGACTCTCAGACATCATGAGGCTTGATGTAGCCACATGGAGCTATATGAAGCCCCATTGTTTATGGATCACTTTCTCTTCCATTTTCTCCCTCTTGTGACTTTTTCCATCATTTTTTCAGCATCAGAAAAATGCATTCAAAAGATTATAAACAGCAGTTGGTAATCAGTGCATAACAGCTTTCTGTGTATAATACAATCATTAGGTGTACTTTAGACATTTGACATAATAAGAGTACTGTCACTGTAAGAGAACTCTGTCAAAGTACCAATGCCTCCTGCTTTGAAAATACACAGATCAATTTTGTGACCCCTATGGACAGGGAACAGTATAATACTTGCTTGGCATTATTCCATCACAAAGTTCAACTGATTTTGCTTATCAAATTCTAAAGAAAGACAGTATACATGCAAATGTGTTAACACCAATTTTTCTTACACACTATTTAATATCCTTCAATCTCACTGTGTTCTTGATGCCTTTAAGCTAAACTTGGACATGATTTTAAGTCATATCGATAGCTAGTACTAGAGCGTTAGTAAAAGAAATTTTATGTTGTTGAGTACTGGACATGTAGCAGTTAAAACAAAAAAACATTTCTTATGAGAAATATCCAGAAAAGGGAACTTCATAGAGGCAAAATAAATTAGTGGTTGCCTAGGACTGGGGGTGAAAAAAGGGAGTTACTGCAAATTGGTATGAGGGATCTTTTAGGGTGAGGGAAATATTTTAAAATTGAATTTTAGTTAATAGTTGTATGATTCTGTAAATATACTAAAAACCATTGACTTGTATATTTCAAATGAGCAATTTTTATGGTACATAAATTATAGCTCAATAAAGCTATGTTTTAAAAAATCAACTGTAGTGAACATCCTTATACACGTATCTTTGTGGTCCTATTTAAGTATATCCAGAAGACTAATTGAGAGCTATGTCATGGGTAGACTAAAGGGATGCCTATTTAAATTTTTGATTGAAACCACCAAATTGTCTTTTAAGCTTAATTCACCAGTGTACTCTCCTACTAGCCCTACACGACACTATCCATTTCTTCACAAGGTTGCTAATACCTGATAATCTTATATGTTTTTGATACTGTGGCAAAAGCTTATTGTAATTAATTTTTGTATTTCTGGATTGTTTTAACCATTTTTTTTATACCCTTACTGGCCATTTGTATTTCTTTGTGTATTACTTATAGCTTTTGTCCATCTTTTTCAAAAAGAATTGCTTGTCATTTTTTTATTGATTTGTATAATCTTACATACTTATACATATTATTTTTTTGCTATTGTAGCTACTGCAAATGTTTTTCCTAGTCCAGTGGTTGACAAACTACAGCCTATGAGCCAAGTTGAACCCACTGTTTGTTTTTCATTTTTACTTAACGTTTTATTTTGAAATAATTATAGATTTGCATAAAATTGCAAAGATAGTACAAAAAGAAGCCTTGTGTCCTTCATCCAGTTTCCCACTAAGGTTACATTTTACATGATTACAATACAATATCGAAGCCAGAAAATTTATTTGGCACAATGTGTATGTGTGTGCCTTTTTATCACATGTGTAGATCCAAGAACTCATCACTGAAATCAAGACAGAACTACTCCATTATCACAAAGGTTTCCATCATGCCACCCCTCTATAGTCACAACCATGTGTCTATCTCCTAACCACTAATTTTGTCTCCATATTTGTAATTTTGAGAATGTTACATAAATGAAATCATATACTATGTGACCTTTGAAACTGACATTTTTACTCAGCATAACTCTATTAAGATCCATCCACATTGTCCTATTGTATCAAGAGTTTGTTCCTTTTTGCTGAGCACTAGTCCATGGTGTGGATGTACCTTTTGTTTATTTCTAAATGGCCTATTAGCTCAGCATGATTTTTACATTTTTAAATGGTTAAAAAAATCAAAAGATGAATAATATTTTGTGATACATGAAAATCATATGAAAGGTAAATTTCAGAGTCCATAAATAAAACTTCATTGGAACACACCCATTTGCTTATGTACTAATTCATGGTTGCTTTCCTGTTACAGTGGCAGAGTTGAGTATTTGTGATAGTATCTACTGTCATGATGAGAGTATAAAACCAGAGAGAGGGAGGGCCCTGTCTTGACTTCTCCCAGACAAGCCTTACCCATCTTGCCATTCTAGCTGGTTGGTTTATTTGACTTCTTTCTATGATTCACTTACTCAGAACCTTATTTTTCCTTACTGATTGAGAGCTCTTGAGCCTCTAAAATTCTCTACCTTAAATAGTTTTCATCACAGCCTTTTCCTCCCTTATGTATATTGTGGAAATATACAGTTCTGGCATTTTAGGACTTTGTTCTGGTAGTAATTGCTTAGACAAAAGCCTAAAGCAACTATTTACAGCATTACAGAGAGGCAATCTAGTATAGTGAAGTCTGTGGATCTTAGGAAAGTTATTTAAACTGTATGAATCTCAGCTTCTTAACTGTAAAATGGGTATTATCACAACTACCTGTTCCATGATATTTGTTTTTTCCTTTTCTCTTATGTAAATGAAATTTAACCTGGCATGTGGCTGTCTGTAATTAAACCTGTATTTCCTGGGTAGATTTGGCCATGAGGCTAAAATATGGCAAACAGGCTGTGAGCAGAAGTGATGTAAAAGGAGGAAATGTAGATTGGGTAGACAGTTGTCTTGGACCATGTAGATGAGAGTAACACCCAGGAATGGCTGAGCAATAAGATAAAAAGTGCCTGCATCCAACAACCATCAGAATAGTCCAAGATCACCAACTTCTAGACTCTTGCATAAGAAAAGAAATTTCTGTCTTATCTAAAGACCACTATTTTGACTCTCCATTACATGAGGCTGAACTTCAATGTAAACCTTACAGCCTGTCGGTTGTTGTGAAAAACAGTTAAGAAATAATTAAAGCAGATATATAGAATGGACTCTATCAATATGACTTACCTTTTTTCGAACTTCATCACTAATTCCACATTTACAAGAATAATGTACAGAGCTATATACAAAGAAGGCATTAAGAAAATAGCTGTGATGAATTGAACTGAATTTAGTAGCCTGAGACCAGGACAGTTTCCAGCCTTTCCGCATACTTACACATTTGGCACGATATATACCATGGTTTATATTTCTAAATGAGAGGAGCTGACATTCATTCACACGCCTCAGTGGGAAGATCCCCACTGTTAAACAGCCTGAAATCTTTTGCAAGGGTTTGAAGTTGGCTTCTGTTACCCTCTGGGAGCCCAGGAATTACATACTGCCTGCTGTGCCTACTGAGCTTCCACGTGGGTCTCAGCAGGCAAGCCAGAAAGGCAGCCTCCATGTCACCGTGTTCTCCCAGGGAGGCTTGTGCTGTGGTTGACAGCAGCGCTAGGCCACTGCCCATTATAAATCATATGAGCTCTTTCAGGGGTCTAGCCTTTCAAGCATGACTCCACAGACCACTCTCCTCGAATTTCCCCTCTCTCCAAAAGGAAAATGACCTTATCATTGATTCCTGGGTGGCTACTGTAACAAACAAGGCAAGACTGCCATATTTACTAAGACCCTTCACTCAGAAGGAAGGGTAGATTTTCTGAAAGACTCAAGTATGTGGGGAGTTACAGATGATAACCCCATTCCACAGCTCTGAGCTCAGGACTGGGACTGTTACCTGATTTCCTTTCATTTAAGAAACAACAACAACAACAACAACAACAACAACAACAAAGGAGACATATGTGCTGCCCCATCGAACTCACCATTTAAACCCTTGAAGAATTAAGGGACTTGATCATTCTTAATTATTTTCCCCATTAGTTGATGAAAATTCAGATTATGAGATTGAGTATTTTTGTATGTCTAGTTAGAAGGAAGAGATATGAGACAAAGCATTTTTTGTGTGTTAATAAAGAGAAAATCTGGCATATGTGTTTAACTTCACAATTTAAACTCAGAATCAGCTACCCTTCCAATCAGTTTGGCAGTGAGGTGTTGGAAAGAAAACAGTAAAAGTTATATTGAGAAAGATCCAGTAGAAAATAAACAATGAGGGATTTTATGCTGATGTACTGTGTTAAAAGAAAAAAAAAACACAGGCAAACAAAATTTTCCTATCAAATGTAGCTTATCCATCTTGACCACAAAGAATCATTGTGTCCTTATATTTCTGCCATCTTATGGTGCCTCTGAAACCACATTTGTGTTTTTAGTTGGAGAGGCTCTTAACTAGCTTCCAAAACCCTCTTCTGGCTGGGGTCCATCATCCTTTGAAGGAAAATAGGCAAAGGGAAACCCTAGCTGACAGAATCTGGTTTGGCAAATCATTTCAGAACTGAGTAGAAATTATGAATTTGAGACTAGGGGAGGAGTGGGGAGATGTGGGAAGCAAAGCTCTTCAAAATAAGATAACTCGGCTCCAGAGAGCTTCCTGGTGAGAGAAGGTTAGGAAACCATCTAGTTTTAAAGAAAATATCTTTTAACATTGAGAAATGACTCAGAAGTTATCATGTATTGAGCTGTTATTTTGTGTCAGGCATTACACTAAAGTCTCTTGTATACATTTTCTTGTTTTATTTTCAAAAAAAACCTTGTGCCATGCAGCTCATTGTTCCCATTTTACTGACGAGAAAATAAAGTTGGAGAAATTAAGTAATGATCCCAGGTCACCCTAGAGAAAGTAGGAGCAGAGTGAGGATCTTAACTAAATGCCCTGAGCGTAAAGCCATTGCTTCTCACCACTGTGCCCACCATGCCTTTGATTAAAAACATGGACTTCCAAAACATCGCTTTCTCATTTGCATTTTAAGTGCTTGAAAAAAATCTTAAAATTAATTATACAATATTACATATAACAACAATATTACATTGTTATTCCATGTGATTCGATTGAGATCTGGGTGTCAGAATTACACTGCTCTCCATCTCAACACTTCCCACGTTGCTTGGCGTCTAGTAAATTCCTAAGAATGCATCAGAATGAATACCATGTTCTTGGGCTCTGGTATCACTGACTAATGTCAAACAATTCTAACAGCATTATTAGTAATTCTTTCACTCACTGTGATGGGCAGTAGGCTCTTTCTAAGGAGTTTGTATTCATCTTGTGGAGTTTGTATTCCTGAGGGAGTAGAGGGGTGAAGAAACAACTAAAAAATCAGTCGAACAGCAGAGTTTCCCGTAGAGAGGATGAAAAAAAAAAATAACGTAGGTGACTTGGTGTATCAGTTTTCTATTGCTGCTGTCACAAATTTCCACCGATTTCATAGTTAAAACACAGGTTTATTATCATTTGGTTCTGGAGGTCTCAAGATTACAAATTAAGTCTCAATGGGATAAAATCAAGGTGTTAGCAGGGCTATGTTCTTTCCGGAGTTGTTATCGGAGACTCTGTTTTTTTTGCCTTTTCCCGTGTCTGTGTTTTTTGGCTTACAGTTCCTTTTACTATCTTTATAACTAGCAGCAGAGTATCTTCAGATCTCTCCTTGACTCTGCTTTCCCCTACCTCCACTTATAAGGATGCTTATGATTACACTGGGCCTACCCAAAATTCTCCCAGGATAAATCTCTCCATCTTCATAGTTTAATCACATCTGCAAAGCACCATTGGCCACATGAGGTAAGATATTTGCAGGTCTCGGAGAATTGGACGAGGATATCTTTGGGAGCCATTATTCTGCTCATCATACCTGGTGAGGAGTTTCATAGCTTAGATGAATATGACAGACATCAACTTGGAGGTGACTATTACTCTCCTATTTGGGATTTTAATTAACTATAAGTCTCCTACCAAGATTTTAATTATCTACTAGTCAGTCTCCTACCTTTCATAACTATTTTTTTCCCCTGTTCTGGTGAGAGACAAATGTTTTGGTCAATAACTATAATTGGGTAAGGAATGAAGAAAAAGTTTGGAATACTTAAGGATCAGAAACAAGGCCAGCATTCATTGCAAGACTTAGTAACATTTATCAATAGGTTCCCTTATAAATTTCTCCCACCTCCCTACATGTCCTCATGTTTATAAAAATAAATAAAATGGATTCTTTATAATCTTTAAAGGAATATGTATAATCCTCTTTCTCCTTTTCTTAGTCTAGCAAGTGTTTGGGCCATAAAACTATTCAGTGGGGGATCTAGAATTGAATTTTGGCAGTGCTCTATAGCCTGCTCCACAAACTACCAAATTATTACTTTTTAAAATTGTTTTTGTGTTCTGTAATTCACAGACCCTTTGGACCACCTCACTTATTTGCATGGTTTCAACTAATATGTGTGTGTAAGGCTAATCGGCCTGTAGAAGGAAAGAGAATTATAGAAGGTTTCCATGAGGAAGTGACACCAGACTCAAGTCTTAAAGAATGAGGAAGGATAAGATAAGGGCAGAGGGGATGTCTGGACATTTCAGTTAGAGTGTTTTGGTAACTCCAAGACCTATTAGCTTCCATGAATCAGTTCTACCTCTTGCCACAATTCTTCCTGATCGAATGTTTTATTTATAAATCATAATCATAAACTTTTATTAACGAGCACTTTATTCACTAGAGTTCCAAGTGGCATTGGCAGGAAGGTTGGCCTGGCCTGGCTGGTCCCCTGGAGAGATACGATTGCAGGATAGAACGTGACTACACTTCTGAGAGTATGCACACAGCTGCAGGGTCACAGAGCGCAAGCATACATTTTTGAAAGTCAGAGAAATGTGAAAGAGGTCTGCAGTGGAGGTTTTAGCAATACCTGGTGAAGGTGCTTTTACGACTCTTCTAATCTTTGCTTATGTTACTCAATTCTAAACCAGGAATGTGCTCAGATTCCTTGTAAAAGATAGCAGAGTGACTCTAGGCAGCAGAGAGGTGGCTCCTGATGATGGAGGAGCAGAGAAAAACAAGATCTTAAGGTCAGGAATTAGCAGAAATCATGGGGAAGCTCTGGATTTGCAGAGGCCAGGATATTAGGAGTTCGAAATAATTTACATAACAGTAAGGTCAGTGAGGTTCTAAATTGCAGTTGCTTGTCCATGCTTAGTAATCATTCTGTTTCCTGCCACAATGACGAGATCCTAGACAAAAGATAAAGACTGACGGAATTCTAGGTTTTCCTACCTTTACACTCACAGCAGCAGAAACTCTCTGCTTCCCTCTTTCAAACCCACTCTCTCCTTATTGATTCATAAATTCTAACGGTGACATCCAGCTTTCAAATTCTAATACTATCATTTATTATCCACCTTTAAATATATTTTAACTTAGAAAAGCAATCATCATTTAAAAAATTACACAGAAAAGAAAGCTATAAGAGAAAATTATAATTGCACTCCTCAGAAGTAATCACTGTTTAATTTTTTTGTATCTTTTTAGACATTAACTAGCATCATAACTAGAGTGTGTATATGTGAGAGAGACAGAGAGACAGGGAGCGGGTGGAAAGAGGGGGTGAAGAGAGAGAGATTTCGTTTACCAAAGGGGTTCACACAATTCAAAAGCCTGCCACTTCTTGTTTCATCTAATAACACATTTTCTTATAACTCTATGGACACTCTTCGTTATTTTTGTTTATTTTGTTGTTGTTGTGAAATTTACCTTAGGCATAAAACATATATATATATATATATATATATATATATATATATATATAATATATATTATATATTATATAAAAATATAAATATTATATATATATATATATATATATGTATAAAATGTATATGAAAGAAAAATTGTCCCAAACCTGGGGAAGAATCTCTTACATGAAGTAATTGACAGCATATTCTAGGAAATAATATTTTTCAACTTTTTATTTTGAAAACATTTCAAATTTACAGAAAAGTTGCAAGAATACAGAGATACTTTGTACACCTGTTACCCAGATTAACAAACTTTTAACATTTTATCACTTGTTTTTCACTCTTTCATTTCTCTATATAATTATTTTAAATAAATTTTACTCTGTAATACTTTAGTGAGTATTTCCTAAATCAAGGCTGTTCCCAAGACATCCATACACAGTTATCAAATTCAGGACATTTAACATTATTAATGTATTAATAATACATATTCTAATATATAGTCTATAATCTGATTTTGTCAGTTGTCCCTATTTTGTCTTTTAAAGCATGTCCCTCCCCTAACAGTCCAGATTGTACTTATTTGTTATATTTTTTATTTTACTTTAATCTAGAACAGTTCTTAAGCCTTTCTCTGTGTCATGATATTAGAATGTGGGAAATATAAGCCAGTTATCTTAAAAATATTCTTCAGTTTCCAGTATTTTAGTCTGAGAAACTGAGTTAAAAGTTTAGCAAGGAATCTGAGTAATTAGAAAGAGGGGAAAATGGGGAATTGTGTTGCCAGGGACCAATTTCACAGAGTCCAAAATGTTTTATAAGGTCTGCCTGTATTACTATCTAACAGACTAACCCCAACAACAGTACTATTTAATAACAAAGAGAAAGCTAACAGTTATTGAGCACCTATTGTTTGTTAGGAAGAATGATAGGATTTTATTTTCATTATTTCTCATAGCAACAGAATGAGATAGCTAGTATGGCTTCTATCTTACAGATGTGGGAATCTGGGATGGAAGAAGTTAAATGACTTTCCCACGTCATATAGCCAATAGGTGTTAGAGCTGGTCCTCAAATTTATATTTCTGACTTTCATTTCCCATTGTACCATGGCCTCTAAGATGCTTTACTTCTGGCATAGTTGTTATGAGTTGTTAATCCCTGTAGCAAGCAATACTCAAAATTTTCTGAGAAATAATTTGTCTCAAGAACAATCATTCTTGACTTAACTACCAACAGCTCATGTCCTCTTTCTTTGAACTAGTTCTTCACTTGGCTTCTAGGACACTGTCTCTTGGTTCTCCTAATTTCCTGCTCATTATATGTAGGTGTGCTCCATCTTTGAGTCTCTGCTCTTGCCTAGTTTCACCTGCTCTTCACTGTAACCATCTAGCCACATGGATTTCCATGTCATCTGCGTGCTCACAACTCTTAACTTTCTCTCGCTTAGACCACCCCCTCAAACCCCTAACTAGTATATCTGAGGGCCAAATAACATTTCTACTTTGATAAAGGTTAGGCATCTCAAATTGAGCAAAGGTTAGGCATCTCAAATTGAGTCCAAGAGTGAACTCCTGATTCTTCTACCTCAAATCTGCTTTTCCCAATCTTCCATATCATAAGAAATGACTGCTCCAAATTTCTAGTTGTTCAATTGGGGACTTCTGCGTCACTGTTGACTTTCTTTTACAACCCTCATTCAATTCATAAGTAAATCCTGTTGGCCCCACCTTTAGAATATATCCAGAAACTGTCTACCTCTCACAACATGCACTTTTACCATCCTAGTTTAAGCCACTAACTCCACTTGCCCAGGTAATGTAATAGTCCCCCAATGTATTTTCCCTGCTTCTGCCTTTGCTTGCCTTCAGTTTACCTTTACCTCAGTAGCCAAAGTGATCCTAAAACACAAGTTAGATCATATTTCTTTCCTGCTGATGGTATGTGCTACTCTTTTCCCTGTTGCTCGTGGTCTCCCAGACTCTCTGGCTACCTTGCTGTATCTAGATGTTAAGCACACTTCTGCCCCATGACTTTGCACTTGCTGCTCTCTCCAGCTGAATTTCTCTTCCTTCAGAAACCCATCAGGCTCACTACATCACCTAGTCTAGGTCACTTCTTCAATCATGCCTTCCCTGAATACCTTATCCAAAATGCCTCCAACCCAAGCACTCCATTCTTCTTCTAATTATTTAGCACCATTTAACATATTTTATCATCATCATCAACATCATCATCATCATCATTCTCTCTCTCTCTGTCTCTCTGTCTCTCTGTCTCTCTGTCTCTCTCTCTCTCTCTTTCTCTCTCTCTCTCTCTCTGTCTCTATCTCTCTGTCTCACGCTCTAAAATGGAAAGTCTGTGAAATTAAGAACTTTTTATGTCTTATTCAGTGCTATATTCCCATTGCATAAATGTGCCTGGCATATTGTAGGTGCTTAATAAATATTTGCTGGAAGAATGAATAAATGCCTGTATGAATTCTTTAGCTTACTCACCATTGATTTTTTTTTAAAGGATGTTCATTTGTCAGGAGAGGTTCCAAGTATCTGTCGATCCAAGTATCCAGCTTAAGAAAGTTTGAATTTCTCTTTTAAATAGGTTGGAAATTACATATAGCTATAGATGAATTATGTAATTTCTGATTATCAAAGTAACATTATTATTATAGGAAATGTGGAAAATGCAAGAAAATAAAATAAAATTAACTTGTAATCCAACCACCCAGAGACTGGCAACATTTTGGTAAACTTCTTTCCAGACACATTTAATTTCAATGATATTTTCCAGTTTCCTTATCCCCGTGACAAGGAATGGAACAAACAAACTGAGGAACTCAAAGCTGACTGTGGTTTCATGCTTCTAGCAAAATGCCATCCTCACAGTTCACTAACAGCCACAAGTACTTCCATGGAATTTTTGGGCGCTACTACTTTCCTTTTACAAAAAAGCATGCTATAATTTGGACATTTAGGTTACCCAAACTTTCACTGAAGGATCTTCCTTCTAACGTGACCTCAGAATTCCCAGAAAATGAAATATTTGGAATTTGAGAAATTCAGGTTGATTAATATTACAACCAACTCATAGGATTAAAGGCCAGAAGCCTGGGGTTCTAGTCTTAGTTCTACAACATTTTGGCAGTAAGGCTCTGGGCAAGTCACTCTCTCTTAGCCACAGGTTCCTTAATTAGAATTGGAGATGATACCTGTCTCACAATTCACTGTAAAGATCAAATATAGCTAGCAAAGGAGACTTGTTTTAAAACCTGTAAAGGGGAAAACAAGTGTAAGGGATTAGAAATGTAATTAAAATGTGATAGACCTTAGGATAACAATGACATCATGAAACCGACATGCCACTATTCCTAAGCCCAGGAGAAAGGCTAATCAGTCCTAGCAGGATTTCCCATCCATTCTTGCCCTTGTGCTTTTCTAATCATGGGTTTGTGCTTTTCCCATCAGAATATGGACTCCTAATTGAGGGAGATATACTCCCCTGCCCCATTCACTGTCACTTATCTATCACAGTGATTCTCAACATAAAAAAAATAATTCAAATGTTGTTTTTTAAAAATAATATCCTACGGTAAACTTATTAGATGGTGCTGTGAGTGCTTTTATACATACTAATACAAATACAGCAACATGTAGTAGAAAGTGATGGAGATTGAAAGTCAGGAAAACGATGTTCTAGATCAGCCTGTTGATAACCAAGTGTGACATTGGCCAAATCAGTATATCTGTTGGTGGATGAAAAAATACCTAAGGTCTCTCTCTCTCAGCTCCAAAATTCCATCCATGAACTTTGAGCCTTGCAATGATAGATGGCAGTCTTTGGTGAAACCATTTTTTGAAAAGAAGGATTGAGAAATTATTAGCTTAATCTTTACTTTCCTTTGTAAAAACAAGCTTCAGTATTTTGTACTGTGAAATACACTTGGAATTTGTTAAATCATTAACAGTCGTTGTTTACTGTTTAGTATGTAACAATATTCTTTGATGTTTTCTAATTAAGATACATGTTTTAAAATGAGTTCTGATCACCTCTCTGCTTAATTAAAACTTATTCTAAATTTGTTGAATTTTAAAGAAACATTTGATTTGCAAAAATAAGTCATACATCCAATAACCTTCAGTATTTCACAAGGGACCCATGAAACAAAAAAAAAACAATAAGGTGATGTGGAGAGATGAGCCTTGAACTAAATGCTGGGTACATTAAAAAAACACAAATTTTCAAACTACTCTCTTTCTTTTTATAAATTCCTCCTAGTGGTATTTATTCTGTTATCTTTAATGGTTATTTATTCTCTTATTTGAAAGTCTATGAAATAGCTGCAAACCCTTAAAATTAATTAGATCACTTTGAAAATCACGAATAAATCATTCTGTGGTAATGTCAACTGGTTGAACTCGCCAGATAAAATGGTGAAATAAAAATAGAAACATGTTTCCATACAAAGACAGGGTTAATTCAACATTATGTCTTTCTACTAATCAATTAAATGTTTTTAGAGTTATTCATTTGTGTACTAATCTTCTGAATAATATCTTAAAAATGGCAAATCTGACTCTTATACATTAGTGGTGTGTGAATTGGTGAAAACACACATTCCCCTTTTTAGAATTTCTTCACAGATATATATGTATGCAAAAATAGATGCCCATTACAACATTTTTTATACTAATGAAAGACTGAAAGTAATCTCAATATATACTAAAGAGGTGGAGGAGGTTAAATTAAAATCCATTCATACAAAAAGATACGATGCAGATGTTAAAGAGATTTCTGTACTATTGGGAAATGAGCTCTAAAATATTTACCACGTAAAAAAAGAAAGGAACAAAACACGGTCTATAGTATATTCCCATTTGTAAACAAATGGCATAAACCTTTTTGCATACATCATCTCTGAAAGGCTACACAAAAAATTGGTAGTAATAGTTGCCTAATTTTTTTTACTGTTTTATTTTTATTATGGTGACATTGGTTAGTGAAATCCAGTAAGTTCAGATGTACAATTCAACAGTAAGTCATAGATAAATATTGCATTGTGTCACCCACTTTTTAAAAATCATGAATATAGATTTGTATTTCAATAAAAAGTAGTTAATTTAAAACATCTGATCATTTTTTACTACCTTATGCTATTCATTAGTATTTCTTTTTTTAAGGTTATTATGATATTATTGATTATAATCCCTATGCTGTACATTAAATATTCACGACATGTCAATTTTTTTAAAAATGTATTTTTATGGGGTAATATTAGTTTATAACATTATATAAATTTCAGGTGTAGTATTATAAATCGACATACTACTACATGCTCGCCAAAAGTCTAGTTTCCATCCGTGATCATACAATTAACCTTCTCTACCCATTTCACTCTCCTTCTACCTTTCTTCCCCTCTGGTAACCACTGATCTGTTTATTTCTATAAATTTGTTTTTGCTTTTATAATCCACAAAACAATGTAATCATATGGTATTTGTCTTTTTCCATCTGATTTATTTTACTTAGCATAATATCTTCATGGTCTATCCATGTTGTTGCAAGTGGCAGAATTTCACATTTTTATGTTTGACTAGTATTATATTATATACATAAATATATATAAATCTTACACCTTCTTTATCTATTCTTCTGTCAATGGATACTTAGGTTGTTTCCATTTCTTGGCTTTTGTAAATAATGCTGCAATAAACATAGGGTGGGTATATATGCCTTTTTGAATTAGTGTTTTCATATTCTTCAGATAAATAAATACCCGGAAGTTTAATAGGTTGGATCATATGATAGTTCTAGTCTTAATTGTTTGATAAATCTCCATTCTGTTTTTCATAGTGACTATACTAATTTACATTACCACCAGATAAGTACAAGGGTTTCTTTTTCTCTGCATCCTCTTCAATACTTGTTTTTTTAAAAAATCTTTTTTATTAATTCATTTTAACAGGTATGAGGCAATATCTCATTGTGATTTTAATTTGCATTTCTCTAATAATTAGTGTTGCTGAGCATCTTTTCATGTGCCTGTATGGCCATCTGTATGTCTTCTTTGGAAAAATGTGTATTCAGATTCTGTCCGTTTTAAAATCAGATTGTTTTTTGTTGTTGAGATGTATAAGTTCTTTATTTATTTTTGAATATTGACTCCTTCTCAGATATATGACTTGCAAATATCTTTTGCCATTCTGTAGGTTGCCTTTTTGTTTTATTGATAGTTTCCTTCTGTTCAGAAGTTTTGTAGTTTGATGTATTCCCACTTGTTTATTTTTGCTTCATTTCCCTTGCTGTAGGAGTTGAATCCCAAAAAACATTGCTAAGACTTGATGTCAATAAGCCTACTGCCTATATTTTCTTCTATGTATTTTATAGTTTTAGGTCTTACATTCAAGTCTATAATCTATTGAGTCAATTTTTGTGTATGGCATAAGGTAGTGGTCTAGTTTCATTCTTTTGCATGTGGTTGTCCAGTTTTTCAACACCATCTCTTGAGTACTATGCTTTCTACCTTGTATGTTCTTAACTCCTTTTAACACATATTTGAGTCTGAGTTAGTGTAGCAGATATTGTGTCATATAAGATGGGTTTTATCCTCAAAGAATTTATAATCTGGTTTGGGAGGGATTGATTTCTCTCAACTGTTTGCTAGATTATAATATAAATTCAGTGCATTAAAATGATTAATAAAGACACTGAGTTGCCTTTTATTCAGTGAGACTATATCACCAATGAAAATATACTGCATTTTTAAATACCCAGTTGCATTTTAGATAATAGAACACAAATTTTTCATTTAAATTTTAAAATTTCAATAATTTTTAACTAAAAATTTTTAAACAAATTGAAATATAAGATTATTAACTTATAAAACTCCACAGTATCATTATATTGCCTATTTGTTACAAATAAATAAACAGAAAAAAATATCTGACAAAAAGATAACACACATGATAATTAATTAATGTCCAAACAGAAATAAATATTTTAATCAAGTAAAACAGTAGAGTCAAACCTACTGACCTGTCAAACAGAAAGTATGGAAATATTGCTTAAAGTGACATTTTGTTGCCTTTCTCAGGCAATATACAAATATATATTTGCCAATACAATCAGATCATTTCTTACCTGAATTATAATTTTACATATTTTTACCTTTTTCTATTTATAACATGTAAGTAGATTTTTAAAAATAAATAAATGCCTAAATAAGAATCAAATAACATGTAAACTATCATCAATAACTTCTAAATTCAGAATTGGGGGAAAATTAATACTCTGGAATGGTGAAAGCAGATTTTGTCTTATATTTATCAAAATAATTTTATGGCATAATTTTTGTAACTAATAAAATATTTAAAAACAATAGTTCCTACAAATATATACATACTAATAGAGATTATTTGCTATTCGTAGAAGTCATTATAGTTGACACCGGGAACATCCATTTCATCCCAGTTCATTCATCTATGTCAGTCATAAAAATTCCATCACACTTGCCAGTGATTGGTTCAGAAATGGGCATGTGACACAATTCTAGCCAATGAGGTATAAAGGGCTTTTTGCTAAACTGCATGGGGGAGTTCCCCTGCTCCTAAGACAAAGTTAGAGAAAAGATGCTGTTTCTTTTTGCTTTTGCTATTTCATGTCTGAATATAAGTTCTGTAACTACTACATCTTCTTATCAGTGAGAAGCTGAAGTCAAGACTGGAGGTGGAAAAATCTGAGTTTTTGATTACATAACTGAGCTGCTGAATCAATCTACTGTGAAGTACATTGTATCCCCTTACCTCTATATTCAGTTGGACTGAGTTGTGCCTATCCAGCTAAATAACAAACAATCCCAAATCTCAGGAGCTTAAACTAAAAATTTAATTCTTGCTCATACTTACATGTT
Organism: Macroglossus sobrinus; assembly: GCA_004027375.1. Classification (NCBI taxonomy): domain Eukaryota; kingdom Metazoa; phylum Chordata; class Mammalia; order Chiroptera; family Pteropodidae; genus Macroglossus; species Macroglossus sobrinus. Next base: position 686,989 of record PVKZ01000288.1, read on the forward strand.
CATTATTGGTCAGCAGGGGCATGTTCTCAATGGAAATGCAGGCTGATGGAGTCTCCTTTATTTAAAATATTTTCTTTCTGGTGCTGAGAAAGCAAATGGGAGCATGGCAAATAGTGCACCAGCATTTAAAGGCTTCTACCTGGATGTGATGCATGCTACTTTTACTCACATTTCCTTCTCTAAAGCAATCAACATAGCATCTCTAACCTAAAGGAGTAGGTGGAACATTTCTACCATGTGCTCAGAAAGGGAAAAGCTATTAATAACAGGTCAAAATGAATGAAAAATATGTATGTTAAGTACATATAGAACTAAAAATATAGTTAATAGGGTGGATCTGATATAAATATATATACATATATATGTATATACACATATAAATTGATATATATATATATATATATATATATGTATATACACATATAAATTGCAAAACTTGTGCCATGAAAATAGAAAATATTTTCAGTGGCTTTCTGAATATACACTAAAAATTAACTATATGTTAGGTTATTTAAAATGAATACTCAGCAAACTTCAAAATGTAAAAATACAGCTAACATTATATGATACAATGGCTTAGAGTTATAAATTACAAACTAATTTATGAAAAAAAATAATTTCTACTGCCTAGAATTTAAAAAATTCTCTCAAATAATTTGTGAGTCAACAAAGGAAATCCAAACTAAAATCACAGAATTCCTACAAAAGCACAATAATGAGAATACTAAATATCCAGATGTAATGGATAGAAGTAAAGCGGACTTTAGAGGAAAATTCAATAGCTTTAAATAATTTTATTAGAAGAATCTGAAGAGAGAATAATAAAGTTTTAGTACTTGGCTGAAAAAGAAAAAAAATGAAGCAAAACAAATGAAAGGAATTAATAACAAAATAGTGATTCTAAACATATAAACTATATTATTAATAAATAAATATCAAAATTTATTTAATAAAATAGATAAAACACTAGGTAAATTAACCAAAAAAGACAAAAATAAATAAAGAAGAAATGATCATAGGGAAATAATGACAGAAACAGAGGGAATTAAAAGAAAAATAAGAGAATACACTCAGCTCTGTGAAAATATATTAGAAAACCTGAATGAACAAAATGATTTTTATCTAGGAAAATATAATATACCAAAATTAATATCAGAAGACATAGAAAAATCTAAACACAATTATTTCCTTAAAGAAATTGAGAAAATTAATAAAGAAAAGCTCCAGATCTATTTGATTCTATGAAAAATTATACCAACACTTTAAAGAGAATACAGTACTAATTTATTTAGATGGCCATGGTATTAAAAAAAAGTACTATTCCAAATTATTTTTATCAAATCAATGATATTGATTCCAATATCTGACAGATTGTAAAAAAATTCAAAAGGGTCTGAAGACCAATTTCGCTTGTAAATATTAGTACTAAACTCCAAAAAAAACACTCTAGCAATGAATTTTAAGATTAAAGCATCATTGGCAAGGGAAGTTTATTCTATAGATCAATGACACTTCTATATCAAATAATTATTTAATTAGAAGAACTAATGAGAAGAATTACATGATCATCTTCACAAATGTTGACTAGGAACTGACAAAATTTAGCAATGATTTTTGACAAAAACACTCAATAAAATAAGAATAAATGGATATATTCCTTAATGTGATATAAAATTACATTTTGGCTCAAAGCCAGCATTAGGATTAACGGAAAACACTGGAGTCATTCCACTAAAGTCAGGAAGAACTGACTTTAAAAAGTCAGCTTTCCATTGTCATTTTGGTGTAATAGAATTAATGGTATAATCAAATAACAGAATTTAAAATTTGGAAAGGAAGAAGTAAAATATCTGTTTATTGACACAAGAACTTATAAATAAATCTTGGAATATTTGTACAAATGAATAGTATACAGCAGTAAAGATGGATGGATTACTGCTGTCCATATTTTTATGGCTGAATTTCAAAAACTGCAATAAGAAAAGAAGAAGAATACATATGGTATGATTCTGTTTATATAAATCTCAAAACAGAGAAAATTATAGTGTTAGGCAGTAAAATTATATAATACAGAAAATTATATAATATATAATAAGAAATAATCAGCACAAAATTTAGCATAATAGTTACTTTCATGGGAGGTGATTTAGAGGGCACATACTGGGATTTTCGAGGGTTATTAATAATGTCCTAGTTCTTAAGCTGGATGGTCAATGCATAGGTTTTCATTTGTTATTCTTTAAGCTCTACATTCATCATATACTCTTTATAAATGCTATTTTCATGATGAAACTAAATTTAATTTTTGTTTGTGATTAAAATAGAATTTATATTGAATATGAAAGTGTTTAGTGTTTTAGTATTTTGACATTTCACAATGTCAAAATAATGAGGAAATCAATACACCTGTACCCTGGATTCAGGAAAGATTATGCTAGTGCCAGTGCAAAGAGAATTTAACCATAGAAATAATGGTGATGGCCATTTCAGATTTCTAAGAGTTGAATCATCAGCAGGGGAATGGAGGTTTTCTAGAAAGCTAGCCAGAAATATTAAAGATGTAACAAGCAAGAATAAAAAATATTCTTGTTGGAAAATAAAAATCAGTGAAGCTATTGAGAATTACAGATTTGTTGCCTTCATTTATTTGATTTTTTCCTCTTTAAAGTTTTTTTATTTGTACATATTTTAATATGTACTTCTAAAAATAAGAACTCTTTTTAGAAAATAATACCACCAACATCTAAAATATTAACCATAAGTCATTCAAACAATGGTCAAATTTCTAATTGTCTCATAAATGTAATAAGTGCTTTATTTAAAAAAAGTTAAATAAGAATCCAAATAAAATTGTACATGTTGTGATTGATTAGTATATCTTTTAAATCTCTTTGTTCCTAAAGTATGGTCCTAGACCACAGCCTCAGCATTACTTGGGAACTTGTTAGAAATGCAAATTATTATTATTATTATTTTTAATATTATTTTATTAGTTTCAAGTATACGGCACATTGGTTAGACATTTATATAGTTTTTAAAATGACCCCCTTAATTGCTCTTTCTCTCCTCTGGCTCTCCACCTAGGCATTACATTAAAGCTAATTGCATTTCCTATGGTATGTTCCCCATCCCCATGACCATCTATCAATTACTAATTTGTACTTCTTTAACCCTTCACTGCATTCTCCCATCCCACCAACCCTCCTCCCCTCTGGCTGTCCCCAGAAATGCAAATTTTTGAACCTTACCCCAGGCCTACAGAATCAGAAACTCTGAGCGTGTGGTCCCACAATCTGTGGTTTAACCAGCCTTCCAGGTGATTCTGATTCTGCTGATGTTTGAGAACAGCTGGCTGAGAGATGTAGTCAGTTTTAGGTCTGATGTTTTTTGTCAAGACCACTTTATAACTATGGTGTGTTCTTTTAAAATGCATTTAGTATCTGTATTTCTTTTTACGGCCATTGATGCTGAGTGCTTAGATTCACGAGCCTATTAGAGATCACCAAATGGAGATAGTCTAATTTTATCATTCCTTCTTCGTTTATTACCTGAAATATTTTAAAGAAGAGAAACGGCCCTCATCTACTATTTAGTAACGCAGTGTTTTTAAACAATTTCAAGTCAACTGAAAAGTTGGAAGAATTGTACAATGAAAGCTCATATACTCTTTACTTGGATTCACTAATTGTTAACATTTTGCAACATTTGCTTTTACCTCTCTTTACACAGACACACATGCTTCTGTGTGTATCTGTATGTATATTTAAAAGCAACTGGACACTTTACCTTTGAATAATTCAACATGTATTTCCTAAGATGAAGATAGTTTCCTATAAAACCACTCCCCCAAAATTAATATCGATTCAATATCTAATATAGAGTTCATATTCAAACTTTTCCAATTGTCCACAAAGTATTTGCAGTTGTTTTCAAGATCCAATCAAATATTATACATTACAATGGTTGTCATGTCTGTTTAGTTACCTTTAATCTAGAATAGTTCCTCTTTTCTGTTTGTCTTTCATTGTATTAACATTTTTGAAGGGTCAGAGCCAATAATTTTAGAGAATGTTCCATAATCTAGATTTGCTTGTTGTTTTCTTGTAATTATATTCAGGTTAAACATTTGGCGACAATGCTGTATGGATTATGCTACATACATCTCATAGCATCACATCAAGAAGCACTTCATGCCAATTTATCCTATTACTAGGGATGCTACACTTGATCTCTTAGTTAAGGTGGTAACTGCCAGCTATTTCTATTGTGAAAGAAGAAAAGTTCAGTTTATTAATTAATAAATTCTGTTTATTAACTTAATAGGAAATAATGACAATACTGAAAGTGACTTGCCATCATTATAAAATGAATTCAAAATCTAGCCTATAACTTACCAAACAGCATTCATCTCCACAGAACACTCCCTGCTCAATTTCTCTAAGCCATCATGAAATTCACTAAGGAGATTTTTTTTTTTTTGGCAAAAACCCCTCAGTTAAAATTTTTTGTTCTTTTATTTTCATCAAACATATGTTCAATAATATGGATATTTATAGTCTATTTCCTAAAAAAAATTGCAAGAAGATTAAATTTTTTCAGTCTCTCAAAGTAAAGGTGAAAAAATTTTTACTTAGAAGTTCACAGATTATATGTGTGTGTGTGTGTGTGTGTGTGTGTGTGTGTGTGTGTGTGTGTGTGTGTGTGATGCTGGATAGATTTCCAGCCTTTGGAGGAAATAATTTTTCTTGGATTCTCAATATTCACAAACAAAATTCTTTTCTTCACTCTGTATATGTTTCAAATAATTTTTGTTATGACTAGTAAGGAGGACTCGAGCCGTGTATATTGTTGTAATGCGTATGGTGAAACGACTTCGTTATTCTACTTGGAGCTGTAAAAAACGTCCCCGTTCTTACACTACTTTGATGTAGCCATCCTCTGGCTACTTTATTAGTCATATCATTTCAAATGTAAGTTTGTTTTGATTTCCAGTTCTGCCCCACTTTTTCCTTAGCGGTTTTTCCTTGCTCATCTTTCTTTTTTCAGTCCTATTTGAGTGTTCTGTGTGCATTATGCACGCTAGTGCATTGCAAGCATAGGCTAAGGAAGAGAAGGACTGCTTTTCAATGGAATTACCTGTCAAGCAAATTTTGCATTAATTGTATGTGACTTGATAATCTTAGTTTGCAACTATTTCTGTTAATATACCATATACTACAAGATATGGGGCTTCTTTATAACTGTTCTTAATAATATACACCAAAAACTACATTGGTATAATGAACTTTTACGAACTTAATATAAGCAGGGATTTTACGTATAACTAACCTCATATCACCCTTTGTGTCATGAGAAGACCATGAGTATAGCCCAATGCCTTCAAAGGCCAACACCTGAACCACATCTTCTAATTAGGGATTCTTTTACTCAGGCTCTCATGATATCTCCTTTTTCTGTTCTCCTCTCTACCACATGTAGTCTCTACCACCCATCCCGTGGTCTTCTGAGTTTCTTGAAAGTTTGTAGATTGGCATTTGGCATTACTAACAAAATTACTTTTTATTTAAGGATATCAGGCCAGTCTTTTCAATAGAGTATAATATTTGGCTAGCAATACTATTTTTTATGCCCCATCACACTTTTATACATGGCAATAAAGAAAGGAAATGTAGCAAGAAATGATTTGGGCCAAAACTACTGTGGGACAGCTTTGGAGGGCTGAGAAGCAGTTCGCTGGGACTTAGCGTGAGCGTCATTGGCTCTTTGACAGAAGTAGGCAGGGGACCCCAGAATTAACCTGATCTCAAGAGGCTGTGAGAATGGGACTTTGCTGGTCTGTAAGTCTCAGTATCTTGGCCCCAAGTCCATAACAGGCTTCTGATGCCTCTGAGACCATCTCATTCTCAGAAGCCACTCCCTCAGATTCCACAGCTTGGCTGCCCTCCCCTCCTTCAGCAGACCTGGTGGTGATCTTGAGCTACAGAGAACTCCACAGTGTTTGCTCAGCTGCGGTGGGTCTACTTGCCCAAGAGATGGAGCCCATGGGAGAAACCACGTGACAGTTTTATCCAGCAGACTATCTTAGCTCTCCAGGGCTGTAAACAAATTTGTGAATTTGTTCTGTGAATATGAATAGCATAACTTTTTTATTTATTGGGTTTGGGTAAATATGCTCATTTATAAACAAAATTACTTTTCTTGACTTCCTATTTACCTCTCAAAAATAAATGCCGATTATCTTTTAAGTAATTTTTATTTTAAAAAGAGCCAGAGACCTTGAAAAATATTTTACTCCATACTCTCTCAAACTTTGTTGTTGTTGTTATTAAATGTCTTTCACAATGCACTATAAAAAGAAAAACAGTTACCACTGTTCTCCCGGCATATGCCAACACCTTGCTGACTTCTTAATTTTTCCTTTTGGTCAATTTAAAGTCACTTAGTTATGAGGAAAAAAAGGAATTTTTGTTCAGAAGAAAAAACACAGCATTAACAAAATGGAACACAAAAGAACTTACTCCTTTGTTTATATCGTGAAGATTAGTTTTCTCTACAGGAAGGACAGCCCGACATTGGCATATTAACATGACTGCAAATAAGATGTTAAAAAACATAAAACTTTATTATCAATCCTTGACTTTTCTTATAGAAAAGAAGACTTGCATATACAAAAATATAAGCCTTCAGATTCATTTATTTGGTCCTCAATATAGGTTAAAATAAAGAAGAGAATTCTGTATATTTTATCAGTAGTTTGCCCACTACATATGAAATATAAAAATAATTATTATAGTGATTTTTTTTAAAAAAAGACGCAAAGTTATAGGGTAAAAAGATATGTCCATTTATGAGTAACATTTCAAACTACAAAGTGATAAAATTACCAGTTTGTGGCCTGTTTTTAACCTTATAAATGGAATTTAGATTGTTAATAAGGGGCAGATATTGAAGACAGCTGAGGGACCTCCAGCCTGGGTTTCTGAATGATCACCATGTGGCAGAATTACCAATTGGCAATACTCACTTCAGTCTGGTATGTGATTGAGAACTCAATTTATTTGTTTCTTTAAGACACTAAGATTTTTTGATGGAGGAGTTCTCTTTGATGCAGCAATTTAGCCTTGCCTTCATAACATAAATGTGTGCATGTGCCTATGCTACGCAGGATGCAAAGTGATTGAACAACAGCATTCCAAGCTTGTCTTGAGACAGGAATATTTAATGTTATTAAATAGGAAGCATCATGGTGTTCATGCTTTTTACAAATTAAAGGATTCTCATGTTGAAAGTAATTCTTCCATAACAAATGTGAATTTAGACCTTCCTTTTCCACTGACAGGCAGTGGAGATGATAATCCTGAAAAGACTGACTCAGACAGCTAGATATACTGAAACATGGAGCAGAACGGTGTGACCAGTAATAAGTGGCCTGAAGAAATACTCTAGGTGTCACAAGATCCTGAAAGTGGAGGAAATAAAAATAGTTATCAAAACACACTGCAGTATATACTTTTTAGTAAGATTTATATAGTTCAGTAAGATTTATATAGTTCTCTTTGCAGAATGTGAATTTGGTCAAAAATCATTTTATCTTTATAAAGACTATATTCTGCAAGATTATATATATATATATGTGCATATATATATATGTGCATATATACACACACACATATGTTCTTATACATATAATACCTTTTAACTTTTAAATTACTCTATTGTCATTGAAGTGTGATGCCAAGTGAGGGTGAGGAAAACAGCAGCATCTCTTACAGATTTCTCTTTTAACTTGGTTTATTTCATATGAAGCATAGTACATGTAACTCTAGCATCATTGCTCTCTTAGGTGCAAAAAGGACTAGATTATCCAGAGCACTGCCTCCCCCTTTTCAATTATAGAGGAAGAAACTAAGGCAATTGGCATGGGGTGGGGGCAATTTGCCCAAGTTTCCCTGTGCACCATGGTGGAGCAGAGGCAAAATAAGTTTCGGCATGTGTTACAGGGTTGGATCTATACACAGATAAATTAGGTAGCTGCCAGTGTGGTACAACATGACATGATCTTGAAGAGCCAATATTCTCCCACCATTTTGCCAAACTAGCTATAGTATCTGCTCCTAATAAAAGACACATGAACCACCCAAGAAAGATATCATATTAAACAATAACCTGCTGATAACGTGCCCACACATATAAGGCTTTTTTAGGTTAGCTTCATAATTCTGAGAAAGAATAGCATATGAGAAAGACAAGTTTTTATGATGGGAAGGCAATGCTAAGAAATGTTTAGTGGCTGGGGTAAGGATAGAAGTAGCTTTAAAACAGATTATGTCAAATGTACAAGATTTTGTAAGGCTCTGTATGCCTGGAAGTCGGGGGCCCCCAAATAAGGTAGCATTGATAAAAGGAGAGTGATTTGGCAGCATACGAAATACACAATTTTGCTTAGAGACTGGTTTTTATATGACCGAAAGACTATTATAATTGGTATAAATGTGTTTTCAGCATTTCTTCTTGAAGGGAGGGTGTGAAGTTAACCATGATTTGTGGCACCTGTGAATCCAGTTTATTAACTTATATAGGACTTAGGGAGTTTATGAATGTTCTAACATGGTATGTTAAACAATTCTTTCAATAACCTGAGGTAAGCATTGTAATTATACTAACTTGTATTGCATCGATTCTTTATTTACTAGCCAACAAATTTTTGAAGATCTATCATGTACCAGGCTAGACACACCACAATGAACAAAAGAAACAAATATCTCTGCTCCTAGGGATCAGAGACAGGTATGGGGTAGCCCTCTTGTTTAAATTTTGGGAGTTAGCTTCCTGGAACTCAAAAAATGTCAGTACATTGGAAAACAGGGCTTGGTAAGAATGACTTTCTTTTAGAGGATTATCTGAAGACTAGTTGGAAGCATATATCATTTAAGTAGATCTGGAAAGCTTCATATTCAGAGGAAGTGGATGTGGGAAATGCCAACGAGGCTGAGGTCTTGAATTCAATTCTGTCCAAACTAAGATTATTACCCTTGAAACAGATTTGTTGCAATATGGTTTAATTCATATGCCAGTACTAATAATCTCTGATAGCTCCCTATTTCTGTTTTATTATTATTACCTAACTTAAGTTATTACTCAGGAGCTAGTGTTACACCATAGGATCATTCGTAAAGCCAAACTGAAGGTCTTCAGACACACGAGACCTAGGAATGTGAAAAGCCAACCCCAGTCTCCTGGAATGAAACAAACCCACAACTGAGCTCAGATTTGCAAAAACCAGCAAGCAGAGCAGACAGCCCAGATGAAGAGAAGGCCAAACACATCTCCCAGACCTGCAAAATAACTAGCCATCATTCACCAGCAGAGAAAGAATTTGGTTAAATGGGACAGAAGCTCCTTAGTCCAGCAAGTCCTAAATAAACAACAGCAATAAAAAATTACATCTCTAACTGTATAGCTGAAGTGCTAGGTGACCTGCTTACTGAACAAAACACGGTTCCTAGGACAGCCCGCTTTAATAATAGAGTTTAACACCTGTGGGCTTCAGTTTTCACCATGATTCAAGTCACTCCTGGTAGCTAAAATTAGACATAATGCAGTACCTGAGAGGCCTGGGAGAGTTAATGTCTCTGTCTCAGTGACAGTTAGAAATCAACAAGTGCCACCTGGGCACATACTATCATTTGATTAAAGAAGAAATCAAGATATACAGCTGTGAGTGTTGGTTTTGGAGTAGTCTTGTGCTTCATCTTCTTCATTTTCTTCATTTGGTTCAAGAGTTCTTGGACAGAGAGAGAGAGAGAGAGAGAGAGAGAGAGAGAGAGAGAGAGAGAGAGAGAGAGAAAGTGCCATGGACTTTGCAACCTTACAAAGCATATGAAACCCTTTTCAAAATAATCATTCTTCATTCATAAAATAAAATAGCATTGCAATGATAACCAAATAGGATGAAATCAAAATAGCTATCAAAATATTAAAATAAAAGCAAATTCATGGTATGCTATATGCTTCTTTATTAATACATTAAACAACAAGATCTAGGGTAGATCTACAAATTGCCATAATTTCAAAGTAGTGATGACAAAAGAAGATATTTTGAGATGCTGCAACATTATAATGTGATATGAAAATATTTGTCATTTCCAGGGTTGACAGTTACAGGTACTCCTAATACTACTGTGATCTGTTGTTGATATTCATAAATTAGGAGATACTGAATTTCTATTAGAGGTTAGTAAAAATAAAGCACTAAAATTTCTCCATTATTTGATATAAAGAGATATAAAAAGAGATATAAAGATTATAGATTTTATTATATAAATAAAAAATAAAGAGATACCTTTTTCCCCCTTTCAGGTTCACAGGTGTCTGAAGTCTTTCCTAGACTCCAGGTGAAGAACTGCTGGTTAATTAGTCAAGTCCTTTCTCCACCTTAGACTAGAGATTGCAAATTAGTAGCCTATGGGCCAAATCTGGTCCACAGATGTTGGTAGTGTTGACAGTGTAAGAGAGTTAAGAGTTGACAGCTTAAAACTTTTGATATTTTATATATAAATATCAAGATTTGCAGCTTCATTTGAAAAACTGGACTATCTGAGAACATTAGGCTAAATATTACATGGTTATTCAGCTGATTTTATGATGGGGAGATTATCCTGGATTATTTGGGTGGGCCAGACATAATCACAAGCATCTTTAAATGTGGAAGAGGTAGGCAGAAACTAGAGAACCAGACAGATGGCAGGGTGAGAATGACTATGCTTTGAATTTGGAGAAATGGGATGGGCCACAAGCCAAGGAATGTGGGTGATACATAAAAGCTAGAAAAGGCAATGAAACAGATTCTCCTCTAGAGACTCTAAAAGGAACCAGCCCTGCTGACACCTTGATTTTAGCTCGTTATGACCCATTTTAGACTTCTGACCCCCGGAACTGTAAGATAATAAAACTGTGATGTTTTAAGCTACTAAGTTTTGTAATGTGTTACAGCAGTAATTGGAAACTAATACAAGTGCCTACTATGAGTGGGCACTGCTATAGGAAATGTATTTAAGTTATTTATTTATTCATTCTTCACCACAAGATTGCAAGCTTCTTGAGGTCAAGCACTATCTTATTTAATTATAAAGTCAGCACCGACAAAGTATCTAGTAAAAAGAAGCAATTAAAGAATACTTGTGGAATTCCACCAAATTAATATTTCTTAAATCCACGTATCATATTAATCTATATAATAATTAGTTGGTTGATGGTGTTTTAACTCTATTTTAATTAATTAATTAATTAATTAATTTGCTTCCAGACAATATTACTGTGGTCACAGTTAAACATTCTTAGATATGGAAGAAAATTCAAAATATGTAGTACTTTTTAAAACTGAACAAACTGCTTTATGTAATAAAGTAACCCAAATTTATTAATAGTAATCTAATTTGCAGTATTACTTTGGGGCACTCACTGTTTCATTTGTTGACTATTTTATCTGGTAAAGAATTGTTTCTTATTTGTGGCCAAAATTTGCTTTATTGCTACTTCTTCTAACATCCTAGTTAAGCTAAGTTAAGCTTAGCTTAAGTCAAACCCTCTAGTCTCAAGATCTAGAGTCTAGAGCAATCAATAATAATTTAAATCTTGTTTGTATATGATAGTCCTTCAGCACATGAAGGTAGTTATCATGAAGACTCACATTGTTACTCCTACTCCTGCATAAATTTTGTTTTATAATCTGCCTACGTAATCCAAATGTCTTTACATTTTCCTCATAGGAGCCCTTGCCATCATGCCCATTCTAGTCTGTCCAGTCTCTTAATTAATGATCCTCTTAAAATGCAGTGCCTAGTATGAACCCTAGTTCCCAGATGTTGTCTAAACACCACAACAGCAAACAGGCTGTTATCTCCCTTGACCTGTACAGGAGGGTATGTAGCCTGCGTTAGTTTTGCAAGGAGAGGAAAGCAACCTATTAATTTATGCCTGGCTTGTAGTCAACTAAATCCTATTTTTCTTTACATGTTAAATTGGGTTTTCTCTATCCTACAATTTTGCCATTGATTATTTGAGTCCGAGAGTAAAAAATTCATCTCTTTTTCAATATTATTGTATTTATATTTTTACTTTCTTCCAGCCTAAGGAACTAATTTAGAATTGTGATTCCATCATGTAAAATATCAATAGTTTCCTCTCAATTAAATTAAACATTTATTGAGCAATTACATAGTGCCTACCATTGTACTAGATGTACTGGGTTATCTGCAAATTAATAGCCTATGTTGCTTCCCAAGTGATTATGAATTTGATGAACAGGATGGGGTTAAGACTAGAGCCCTTTATACAAAATGTCAGTGATTCATTGTTCAATACTCTCTGGATATTGTCAGATTTGAATCATGCCAACCACACAACCTTATCCAGTTCCCATTTCTTCACCTTGTTTCTTATCTTGAAACTTTTCCAAAAACCTTTTTGAAATCCAGACACACAGTATTTCTCTTATTCAATATATTGTGCCATATGTTTTAACAAGAAAATGTAGCTAGGTTTGGTACTTGGATGTCTCTTAGCGCCTAGCCCCAAGCGACGTATGCACCCTCTCTTCCTCCCTTTCTACTACTTCTTTAGGTAGATTTCAAGCAAATAAAATAATAGCAAAGGAAGTCTGAAAATATCATAAAATAAAATACAATTTAACTGGAAAGTCTATGTTTCTTTTCAAAGAAGAGAAAGTTTGGGGTTGGAGATACTAATAACAGAAATAAAATAATTGATAGAAAAGAATATCTAAGTGGGATTTCTGATAAAGGTAAGTGAAGAAGTAGCATTGTTAGTTTTAGTCTGTTATTTTCCATGCAATTCCCAAAGACTTAGGCAGAGAGCTCAGCAGAGGGCAACACAGCATGGAGGCCCTTGTATGGAGTTGTCTTAGCAACAGAGTCTTTTTGCCGCCTGACTCAGCCAGGCGGGAAAGTGAGAGCAGCTTTGAGGAATGTGCTGAACTTTGCAAGAGGTTGGTTTCTTGCTCTCGGGAAAGTTGAATTAAAATTTCCTCAATGTATGTGATATTCTTATTCCTGAGCCTTTTGGTTTAGAAATTGGCTTGAGCAATGTTCTGACAAACAAGGGGTGCTGAGGACCTTAATGACATAACCAGGCAGTTAAAACACAAGTGCTTTCTCCTGCTTTCAAAGCAAGCCTCAGTTAGGATGCTGTGATATGAGCCCGCCTCGCTTTGCCTGTCCAGCCGCCATGGAATGTTGACTGGTCTCTCCGCCCTCAGTCCACCTACCACACACCTCTTTCTTCCAGCTGCCAGAGTGATTCTTCTGAAATGAAAGTGGTTCCTTCTTTAAGATGCTTTGATGACTCCCATTGTCTTTAGGATAAGAGCTAAACTTTTCCAGGTGGTATATAAGGCTTTAGAAGGCACGGCTCCTCTCTACTCTGTGGCCACTCCCCTCCGTCAACCCTCCTCTACTTCAGGCCTCCAGAATTACCGGTATTTCTTGATTCCACCAAATTCCCTGTTGCCACCTGTACCTGAAGCTTTCTATATCTTCTTAGATCTGAGTCATCATCCACTTCTCCTAGAAGTCTTTCCCAACATCTCTTCTTTTTTTCCCATATTGTGGGGATAGTGACCGCATATGATATTATTTTGTAATAATGATTTTAGAAAATTAAGGAAATCCCTATTTAAATGACTAGAGGGTTGCACAGGATTCATAAAATTTCTATCCATCATAGCAATTTATGCTAATGAAAACTTCATTAGATACAGTTCATCGGCTGGGTCAGAGTACTTCTGATGTCTTTGCTCTTGTAATATACAGGGAGCAAAGATAACATTCCTGGGCCTGTCCTCTTTTTCATTTGTGAAAGTTACACACATGTGTTCACTTTGTGATTCTTCATCGACCTGTGCACTTAACACTTATGCACTTTCCTATATGTATGTTATATTTCGATAATGAAGTTATTAGAAAAACAAACTCAATAGAGGGCTGAATAGCAGAAAAGGAAAACCAAAGAGCTAACTTGTGAGCTGAAAAATGGGGCCACGTAGCCTTAAAGAACAAAGCACAAAGAGTAAATACATGGAAAGTGTACAAGAGAAGTTAAGAGATCTAGATTAGATATCTTCAAATTCCAAAGTCTGTTTAATGATGCATAATTAAATCTAAAATAATAAAATAGAGATAAATGAAGGAAATCCTCAAGTAAATGACTGTGAGTCAAACAGAATGAGACAACCTCATAAATTCACACAAAATTATGACATTTTGGCACATTAAAAATAAAAATAATGCAAAAGCTACTCTAGAGAATCAAAACAGGTAACCCACAGATTCCTGCAATACTGGATGAGAGAAAACAAGAAAGTAAAATGTTCAGAGCACTGAAGGAAATGAACAGTTGAGTCTAGAATTAAGATTTAGCCATAGTCGGTGGGGTTTGAAGCATCCTAGGTACAGGGAACATCCAATAGCCCACTCAGAAGAGCTTTCTCTCTTGCTGGTAGAACCCCATTTTTCTGAGGTGACGTTTTTCCTCCATATGATTCAGGGATGAGTCAAGACGAACTCTGGACAAGGCAAGACAAATTCTGTTGCACATCTCAGAACCTGTCCCTCTGTTCCCGCAGGTAACCTAGGAACAACCTGGCTCAGTGGGGAGAACTATAAGATCTCTAGCTGAAAAAAAAAAGAAAAAGAAAAAGAAAAGGAACAAAGAAACAAACAAACAATTAACTCCTCCAAGTACCTGCTGTTTTTACATATTCTACAAGTACATATCCTCCAAGTACCTATTTCTACATATTCTCCCCAGCAAGGCCACTGCCCTCACTGAAAACTGCTGTTGCTACAGGATTGGTTAAGTATTCCTGCCCTGCTCTAGCTTCTTCATACATACTAAAGCAGCATAGGCACGAGCTCTAAATCAGGGCACAATCCATAATGCCTCCTGTGTTGCCTGGCTCAAACACAACTCCCTGCAGAGACTAAGTGCATTGTGGGAAGTCCTTCTTGTAAGTGTTGTCCAACAAACCAAGTGTTATCCATGTCCCAAGTTGATAATGGTGTTTGTCCCCATCTTCTGACCTGGCTGCAGATAAATGTTAATTAGTCTATGCCCATTCCTTTTGACAGTGGTTGGTATGGTATGAAAAGGTTGGGTGATTCAGTCCTGGCCAATTAGATGTGAGAAGAAGTCTGCTGGGATTTGGGGGGGGAGCTTATCTGAAAGGTCTCCTTTTCTTTCTTTCAAGAGATGGAGGGGATGAGGCAGAGTGCTCTTCCCTTGGACATCGTCATGGTTGCCTGGGGTTTCTGGGGCTGTGGCAGCCGTTGCCAAAATGGAAGTTAATCCCAGAGCAGAATAGAAAGGTACAGAACGGCAGAGTGGGATGATGAGAGAACATTCCCCTTATACGATATTTTGTGTGCAGCTGCCCTATCGCAGGATTCGTTGGTCAGATAGTTGAATTCCTTTATTTTTTAAACTATTTAAGTAGGGATTTTTTGTTACTTATAGCCAAAAGTTTCCAAAGTGAAACATATAAAATTCAAAAAATTTACTATCCACAGATCCAATCAGAGAGAGTTTACTCCAGAAAGAAGAAACGTGAATTCAGGAAGAAACAGTGAGGTACAATAACAAGGATGAGCAGGAAATGAGTGACACTCAATGCAAAGCATAAAGAAAGAATGTTTGTGAGCAGTTAATTATAATATACGGCAGAATTAAATAAGTGCTAAGCAGGTTTTAGAGGCTGTGCTATAGGGGGAATAAAATGAATTATTCTGGAATTTTAAAGAAAGCTTCATAGAGGAGGCAGCATGCAAGATAGGCTTTGAAGTCTGTGTAGGATTTTAGGGCAGGAAGGGGCTAAAAAGCAGTCCAGGTTTCAGGAACACGGCGAATGCATGGGAAGTAGAGCCCTCAGCGAGTGGTGAACAGAGAATTAATTGCTGTTTGGAGAAGACTCAAGTCCAAAGTGCTCTTCTTCTTACAATCTGCTTCAGAAATAAAAGAGAAAATATTATTACATATTTGTTACCAAAGTGGAAGTCATACATATCTTTTAATGTGGCAATTCTGCTTTCTGCATATCCAGAGAAATGACAATGGTGGAAAGGGTCAAAGAAAGGGCACCTTAAACCATCTGAAGGGCAGAGGCACTTCTGGGGATATGAAGATAGACAGGAAATGGGTTTTTTGGACCTTACTGACAACAAGAAAAGCAAGACTATTTGAGAGACTTGTTAAATCTCAAAGGAGTGTGGAAAGAATAAACATGAAATATTTCACCAGATAGGTTTTTATTTTAATGGGGGTAATGAACTAATGCCTGAAAAGCCTATTGAATTAAAAGTTTTTTTAAAAAGCAAAAAAAAAGCAAAACAAAATAAGTAAATCAAAATCTGTGTAATTTTTCCAGCTCTGCTATTTATTAGCTGTGTGACTTTGGTCAATCAACACATCTCTCTGCACCTCAGTGACCTCCGTGATAACATGTTACCTCCTCCCTGACCTAGCTTAGAGTATTCTCTTTAGGATTTGAGTGGGTAGCATAAGTGATGGGGGATGGAGAAAAATTTTAGACTCTGTGGAGGCATAGAAGGAATTTGTTCTTTTAGAACATATTTTGGAAATGTGGCAAGAGTGGCCACTCAGGAAAGATGACTGGGACACTAAGATGTTGGAGAGTGGCAAGCTCACTTTCCAGGATGACTGCAGAAAACCACCTTCAGGCAAACTGCCAGAATGTGGGCATCAAACCAAGATGGAGGTGATATTGGAGACACATATAAAAGGAATTATTAGATTTTTAAAATGATATGGGAGCTATGCCAAGACTTGAAGCTATGGTCAGGAAGCTGTAATTAAGGGTGAACTCAGAAGAAAAAAACAAAATGGAGAAAACCTGAAACCTTTTTGAAGTCGTAAGGACATAATTTGTATGTTCAACCCCAGAGTTTCCACCATGCCACAGTAACTTTGTTTATGTATTTTCCTGTGTTTATGAAGCTTGGCAAAGGTGGTTGATGGAGTGTCTGAATAGAAAGGCAAAGGATAAGCTCTTGGCCCATGGTATGGGCTAGGACATGAGAAAAGTACTAAAAAAACCCCTGCAACCATGGGAGAAGCCTCCCCGCCTGATTTGTCCCTGGAGTCTTCCTCTCTCCAGATTCCATTCTGAAAATGGGGAGTGTAAATCTACTTGGTAATTCTTATGAGCACTTAGAATTATCTGCTGGCTTTCCACATCCAAAGAGACTAGACTAGTTATACTTCCACCTCTGGGTTATTTTTTAAATGTGTGAGTTTTTTTAAAAAAATTTATTTTTTGATTACAGTCATCATACAATATTATATTAGTTTCAGGTGTACTATATCATGATTAGACATTTACTACCTGATAAAATGATCACCCCAATAACTCTAGTACCTATCTGACACCATACATAGTTATTATAATATTATTGGCTATATTCTCTATGCTGTACTTCACATCTTCATGACTATTTATATAACTGTTAATTTGTACTTCTTAATCCTTTTCACTTTCTTACCCATCCCCCCAACCTCCCTCTCATCTGATAACCATTAATTTGTTCTATCTATGAATTTGTATCTATTTTGTTTATTTTGTTTTTTAGATTTCACGAGTAAGATAAATCATATGGTATTTGTCTTTCTCTGTCTACCTTATTTTGCTTAGAATAATGCCCTCTAGATTCATCCATGTTGTTGCAAATGTTAAGATGTCATTTTTTTTCTGTTGCTGAGAAATATTCCATTGTATATAGGTACCACTTTCTTTATCCATTAGTCTAATGATGGACACTTTGGTTATTTTCATATCTTGGCTATTGTAAACAACACTGCAATGAACATAGGGGTGCATATGTCTTTTTAAATTAGTTTGTTAAATACCTTCAGATAAATACCTAAAAGTGGAATTGGTAGTTCTCTTTTAATTTTTGGTAGTTCTCTTTTAATTTTTTTATTTTATGTGGTAGTTCTCTTTTAATTTTTTTGAAGAAACGAAGTACTGTTTTCAATAGTGGCTGCACCTATTTACAATCCCACCAATATTACATGAGGATTCCCTTTTCCCTACATCCTCACTAGCACTTGTTTTTTACTTTATTGATGATAGCTATTCTGACAGGTGTGATGTGATATCTCATTGTGGTTTTGATTTTCATTTTCCTGATGATTAGTGATATTGAACATCTTTTCATATGTCTATCAGTCATCTGAATGTCCTCTTTGGAGAAATATCTGCTCACATCCTCTGCTCATTTTTTAATCAGATTGCTTTTTTTTTGCTAAATTGTATGAGTTCCTTATATATTTTGGACATTAACCCTTTCCTAGACACAGCAATCAGACAAAAAAAAAAGAGAGAGAATAAAAGACATTTAAATTGGAAAGAAAGAAGTAAAACTGTCATTATTTGCAGATAACATGATCTTATATACAAAGAACTCTAAAGATTCTTCTAAGAAACTATTAGAACTAATAGATAAACTTTGTAAAGTTGTGTGAAAAAAATTAATATTCAGAAATCAGTTGAATAATGAACTATTGGAAAGATAAATTAAGAAAACTATGTAGGGTATAATGATGCATACTGAATTCAGATGCATACTGAATTTATGGTGGTGATCACTTCATAAGTTATATAAATGTCTAATCACTGTGCCATACACCTGAAACTAATATAATATTGTATGTCAACTGTAACTAAGAAAAATATGTATTTATTTGGAAATAGGTCTAGATAGTTAATCATTTTTACCTTTTAATTTAATTCCCCCAAATTATGGTTAGATTACTCATGAAGATTTTATGAGACATTAGACAGAGCAAATATTATAATGATTTTCCTGTTGATAAACCCTATAAAATAAATACAAACATTTTTTGGTAAACCAAATAAAAATAAAAATAAAAATATTAGATGTTAGAAAAAGAAATGTTATATTTTCTAATAGAAAAAAATAAGTTACACTTAAAATGTTTCCTTCTATTCCCAATGCATGTTGTTCAGCTTATATATTTGCAAATTTTGTGCGCTATAATTTTTCTTCATATACACATTTCTGGAAGATTTTAAATTCTAGTAAAATGATAATTTTTGTCTTAGCTATCTATATACAGTATTTGCTGTTTTGCAATATTAACCATATTCACTGAATGAATGATTGAATGAACAAGAAGTTTTTCAAAACCCTACACTGAACATAAATGATTCAGTTTTCCACAAAAAAAGAAGAAAAAAACAATCCCATTTATAATTGCATCAAAAAGAATAAAATGCCTAGGAATAGATTTAACCAAAGAGATAAAAGACCTTTACTTGGAAAACTGCAAGACATGGAAGAAAGAAATTGAAGAAGATACAAATAAATGGAAGCATATATTGTGCTCATGGATAAGAAGAATTAACATTGTTAATGTTTATACTAACCAAAGCAATCTATAGAATTGGAGCAACCCTTATGAAAATACCAATGGCATTTTTCACAGAGCTAGAACAAATAATTCTAAAACTTATATGGATCCAGAGAAGACCCCTAATAGCCAAACAACCTTGAGAAAGAACAAAGTTGGAAGTAACACAGTACCTGGTATGAAACTATACTACTAGGCTTTCGTAATCAAAACAGCAATGGTTTTGTTATAAAAACAAAGACAGAGATCAATGGAACAGAACAGAGAGCCCAGACATAAACCCATATCTATATGTTCAATTAATCTCTGACAAAGGAAGCAGGAATATACAAGGGGGAAAAAACAGTCTGCTTAACAAATAGTGTTAGGAAAACTTGATGAAGACATGAAAAAAGGAAAAAGAAACTAGACTACCTTCTTATACCATATACAGAATTAACCTCAAAACAGATTAAAGACTTAAATATAAGAGCTGAAACCATAAAACCCCTTGAGGAAAACATATGTAGTAAGCTCTTTGACATTGCCCTTAGCAATTTTTTTTCTGCTCTGTCTCCTCAGGCAAAGGAAACAAAAGAAAAAAAAAATGAGACTACATCAAACTAAAACATTTTTGCAGAGGGAAGGAAACCATCAACAAAATTAAAAAACAACTTACTGAATGAGAGAAGATATTCATCAATGTGAATTTCTTTATTTATTGCCACACTGATTGGAGGTCATTACTAACATTTATTATTTACTGGACAAATGTTAGTAATGTTACCATTATGCAAGTTTGGGACAGTCCTGTACAATGAAGAATTTTTCCATATCTCATATGACTTTCAAATATCCAACTAGATAGTCATGAACTTAGACAAACCTATCTTTAGAATTGAAAATCCAACTTCATTATTCATACAAGCACATGAATTTATTACAATTTTAATGCACCTTAAATTATCTAGGAATAAACTTTATACTTTGTTCAGAACTATTTTTTAAGTTGTACATTGTTTTTAGAAAATTGCATAACTGTTAGAAAATTGCAACATTGCTCAAGGGGTTTAGATGTCTATATAACACGTTGGTTTATATTTGTAGTTATTGAATTCAGAGTCTCCATCTAAATTTCAGCTTCTGACTACTTCATCATGTCTTTCAATGAAATTATTCTAAAGCCATTTGAGATAAGTATTACTTGAATATTGTTTTATTAAAAATAATTGTTCTTTTATTTTTAATTTATTTTTAAGGCATTATCTTGACTTTCATAAAGTAATGGGTGTATATATAGTTATATTTCCTGTAAATTTCATTTTAAGATTTTAAAGGGGGCTTAACAGTATATATATAAAAAGATGGCATTAAGCTCTTTATAGCTAAGAAATATTAGACTAAAAGGTGATAAAAAGAGAGGAGCTGTAAACATAGGTTATGTGAAATGCTCATTACTTTTACATTGTACCTCTCCCCAATTTAACAGAAGGGAATTATAAGATATATTCAGGTCAAGGAGATCCCCCGTCTCCTCTCCCCACAGCAAAAAAAAAAAAAAAAAAAATGCTTTGGAGGAGGACCATAAGTGGCTCAATGTAAGATTTTTTTATCCTTTGGTTTTAACATAGGAGTTTGTTAGTTCATAATACCAGAAGATTAGAAAAATGAAAACAGTACCCAGAACTACTTTGGGGTTTTCGGACAACAGGGAAAGACCTCTAAGTGCTCAGAAGACTGTGAGTGACACAAAGCCAGGTAAGACCACACCTCTGCTTTCCTCTATGGAGAGTTAACCCAGAGAGCAAGGGCTGCAAAAAAGAAAAAAATAGATCAAAATCTGGTTTCTTTCCAGGTAAAAGTATGCTTTTTTTGATAGTTTTCTTTTTTGATAGTTTGATACATGCTACAACATGCGTGGACCTTGAAAAACATTATGCTTGGTAAAATAAATCAGACATGAAAGAACAAATATTATATAATTTCAATTTATATAAGATAGCTAGAATAGTCAAATTCATAAAGAAAGTAGAACAGAGGTTATGGGGGTGGGGGAAGGAAGAATAGGGAGTTATTTTTTAATGGGTAAGGATTTTTTATTGGAGATAATAAAGTTTTGGGTATGGATAGTAGTGATGGCTATAAAACATGTGAATATATTTAATGCTAGTGAATTGTGCACTTATAAATGGTTAAAATGATTAATACTGTGTTGCATATATATTTTTATCACAATAAAAAAGTTAAATTTTTAAAAAGTTTACCTTTTTAAAAAAAGGTTCAACCTCCAAATACAGTTTATTCCTAGCATCTGTAGATTTTTAAAATTTTTATGCCTTCCTACTTACATCATTTTTTTTTCTAACTCTGTATATTAAACCATAAACACCATTTTATTAGGTAGGGTGGGTCGGGGGTGGAGAACAAGAAAGTTCTGTGAAGAAAACTTTCACATCGTTGTTTACTTTCAGATCTTCAAATGCCGCTTTTAAAATAAAACAGAAAAGACGACTGTTTGACATATATTGAAGATTTATCATGCTCCAAATAAATTTTAATGAATGTGAAAGGCCTTAAACTCCTTTTCTTGGGCTGTCTTGCTTGCTATTCCTTTTGAAAGCAGTTTAATTTCTGTGAGCTGGGGCCTGGGCTTGTTGACACAATCATACACACAACCATTTCCTTTCAGCAGAAATAAAGAAAAGGTCATAACAAATAAGGTAATCTGCTCCAATATCAAATTTGGGGATTTGGTTTAACTAATTTTTTTAAAACCGAAAGCAGTTTTCTAAGAATTTTTTTCTAGATACTTTTCCTTATGATCTCTCATCCTAACAGCAGATTTCCATTGTATGGAGAATTAAGGAGACACAAACCTACACAGAGGCCAGAAGCTCTGCTACCAGATTTGTAAGGTGGAGGGCCAGGCTGATTTGTCCTCCTTACTTTCCACGCATGGAGCTTGAGTCTCTCAAGTTTGTGTGCAACTTAAGTCAGGCTTCCATGGGCCACGTTATATTTTTAAAACTTTTATTTTTTGGTTGAGAGACTGCTTTGAATGAGATAGATTTGTTACTCAGTGAATAAAAAAAATGTACATCTATATGTATACCTATATGTAAATATATATCTCTATATATACCTATATCTGTGTATACCTGTGCATAAATATATATACCTATGTATAAATGTATATCTATATATGCTTATGTATAAATATATATCTCTATATATACCCCAATGTATAAATGTATATCCATATATACTTATTTATAAATATTTATCTATATTGTACATCTACATATGTACCTATATATGTGTATATCTGTATATAGCTAGATATGTCTATGTATAAATATATATCTCTATATATAACATTAGCCAGAGATGTAACAGCTCTTTATTCTGCTAGTTGGGCTGCCAGGTAAACCAGTTATGTGCACAGAGGGCCAGATCAGCTTATGCTGAGTACTGCAGAGAACTGCCAACCTGGGCGGTTTTGTCACAGGTCAGAGGCTGACCGAAGCAGTATCAGCCCTCCAGATCACCTGCGTAGAGCAATAGAAACTTCAAAAATGCCCTGCCTTCTTGAGGACATCAAAGTTTTCTTTTTTCTTTTTTAATTGTATGGGTAAGGCAAATAATAGAGTCTTTGTATTTTATCAGAAAAGTTAATGAAGTTTACTTCTTTAGAACTTGGAGTGAATAGTAAACAAAATTAAGTTGTCACTCTCCCTGGAGTACATCCAGTGCTGTCACTTTAAGCAAACTTATTTCTTCTCATGGGAACGCAGAGCTTGATGGCTCATGCAGAAGGAGTTGAAGAATAGAAAAATATGATGCATTTGGAGCCACATGTGAGGAGAAAGACAAGCTGAATCAGTTTTTCTTTAAGTATTTGTAATTTTAAGACCTTTAGACAAACTGATTTGGGGCTCCTCTGTGTGTCAGTGGGAACTTTGCTCCAAAATGCAGTGGCATAACCTGAGCCCTCGAGTCTCTCACAGGCAGGGGACAAGTGGCTGGGCACTGAGGCAGGCGTGGCGCTTCCCTGGGGGGCAGGACTATATTTTGTGGAGATTTTGGGGGAACCTCACCTGACCCCAGCAGGCTAACAAATGCACAGGGAGGACAGGAGCCTGGAGAGCACCCTCACAGCACACCCGTCCCCTTCCCTGACTCCATTTCTCTGCTGCTCAGTGTTTCTGTGGAAAGCTTCTGGAAACAGTCATCACTGAACACAATGACTGACTGCCAACAGAAGGGAAGGGCATGGAGCAGGCTGGTCGAAAACCCCGATCCCACAGTCTGGAAGGTTGTCCCCAACATGGCAACAGGTCTGTGGGAGTAAACAATTTAGTTCATTCTGAGGAAGAAATATTTATCATCAAACATGACAGGTAGAAAACGCTGGGAGAAACAACTTTATGGGTTGCGAGAAAAAGAGGGAGAGTTGACCCACGGGCCAGTCCTGCTGCTCAGAGTGTTAAAGGCCTTTCTCTCCCCTGTGGTCTTTGGCAGGAAGTGGTACTCACTGGCAGGAGACCTGGCTGTATTGCTTTTCCCTCATCCCCAGTAAAGTTGCTTTGGACTCTGGCTGGTGCCCTGTTGGATCGTCACCTCTGACTACATTTCAAGTGGCATGTGGGGTGTAGCTGGCCGGAGCTCTGGGTTCTCTTGTGGTCAAGGAGCATTCAAAAGAGCAGTAGAAGGAATAGCCACGTCAAGGCCTGGCTTGTCCATGAGATGTGCCTTTGCCAGGAACCACGGGACGCCCGACCCCAGTATAAGGAAGGCCACATGGAGAAGCTGGCAAAGGAACTGGCCATCGGCAGGGAGGGCAAAGGAAGCAGTTTATGTGGGTTTTTGAAGTAGCCACATGCCAGGGTTATAGAATGTGATATGATGAGGGGAAAAAAAGATAGCATTTCTTTGAAAAATTTATAAAAATAAGATTTTTAGAGTGAAAATGATCTGGTGCGATTTGCCCATTAGCTGATGAAATAAATGGCATATGAATGTTTGAAAAGGAAATGGATAAATTGCAGTTTCACTCAGCTCCCTCTGAACCCTGAGACAGACAAGCTTGTTTCATCCTGGTCAGGAGTGTGTGGTTTGATGGTCAGAGGACGGGCGAGGGAGTCAGAAAGTCTGGGTCGCATTCCCAGCTTTGCCGCTGACTCACTGGGTGACCTTGACCAATGGTGCACCCTCTGTCTCCATCCAGAAAACGAGGATTTAATGACAGTCCCCAGAAAGAAATGTTTGAGCAGTTCTAGCCACATGGTGTTAGATATTATGAGGTCCCAGGCAGGCAAAGATAGCAAGAATTCCAAATTTAATTTTCTTGCACCAGGAAGCATGGTTGAGAGGTTTTAGAAACAATTGGGGTTAAGAACACAATAAATCCCCATAATTGTCAGAGGTAATCTTTGATATATGACTTTAAAAGTTCTCAAGTCTCCAAAGCCACCCTGTCACCTTCCAAAGTTTCATGCTATTGGACCCTGTGAATTTATTTGAAAACAATTTAAAATTAAATTCCATGGCACTGATTCATCTCCTGCCAGCCACTAAACACTAAGATGAAAATGTCTTATGACACTTAACACAATGGCTGTTCTGAGGTCTTACATTAGATATTTTACAGACTTTTATATTTTGGTTTGCTGCTTTCTATAAGAATCTTAATAATTTAAAATACTTAATTACTTTTCAGTCAGAAAACTGAACACCTCAAATTTGGGACAAGGATACTTCTCTTTCACTGGGTTTGATTTTTCGCTTGTCCTATAAAGATTCTTTCACGTGAGGAAATAGATAGGCCTAGCCAGTGCGGTGGAAATAGTAGCTAACAAAATAAGGGTCAAGAAACCTGCATTCTGGTCCTGGCATTTATATTCTGGTAAATAAGTAATTGAGTCCCTCTAAGCATCGGTTTCCCTATTTGTAAAGTGAACGTGTGTCTCACAGCTTGTTGCTGTTCTTATCATTGACATAGAATTCTGCTTTCAAAAGAAGCTTTATGCATCATTCCGGGATGAAAAAGATGGAAGAGGGGACCTCAGCCCCTCTTTCTGATGAGAAGCCAGGTCAGCAGCTTTGTGAAACCCAGCATTCAAACCATTGGCTAGAGGCCCTCAAGCCTTTTTCAGTGTGTGAGAGTGTGTGGGGGAGAGAAGCAGGAGGAGGAACTGGATACGTTTACAACCAAGCGATGTGGGTTAGTGATGACTGCTGAATCCAGAGATGCCTATTTTGGGTTTTGGTCCAGTCATTAAAAATAGAAGGTCTTGATGGTTTGGATGAAAGTCACTTTGTAATGCTCTTTTTGATGGCCTGTACCCACATTGAGTTTGTACAGTTAATAGTTACTCTTAGCTAACTATGACACCGCATTCCTTAATCACTCCCGATAAATAAAATTTACTGGATTTTGTACATAGAAGTTTTTCCTCACATGACTGGTTGTTTCTGAGGAAAACAAAACTCATAAAATATTTTCTGTTATTAAAAGCTACTTTCCCCCCAAAATGAATATAGCTTTTAAAACTATGAAAGATATACATACTTACTGGAGAAAAAAATATATAAGTAGAAGAATAAATTCATCCACGATCCCAGGTATAACTATTGGTTACCTAGGTACGACTGCTGTTAACACTTTGACACAGTTCTCTGAAGATTTTTTTTTTATGTACACACTCTCTTATACATCATGTAAAACACTTTTTGAAAAAAGAAATGTCCTCTTACATTTGTTTATGTGACTATAGATATCTTAAATACATATATATATCTTGAATATATACATACATACATATATATACACACACACATACATACTTCACTCTCCACTGAAATAGAATTCATCATTTTCAATGGGTTAGACAGTGTTATAATTTATGAATACATTATCAATTTTTTCATTGAAGAACATTTAATTTTCTCAATTTTTACTTTTATAAACAATAATGTGGTGAACATCTTTGCACATATATTTCAGTGTATGTGTCCATTTATTTCTATTGAATATATTTCTTAAAGAGAAATTCAAACTGTGTACACATTTATAGTTTTAATACTGGCTGTCAGATTTAGTAAAATGAACTATCGAGTATGGAAAGTTTCTTGTATTTACTAGAAAATAGAATGGCACCGCATCTTGAAAATGCTTTTTTACTGACTTTAAAGTACTTAATTTTTGTTGGTAAAGGGCCAAACTGAATGCTCTGAAAGGAATAATAATTGGTCAGAAAGGTCCATTTAAAAAAGTACTGTTAGATAATCATATGATTGGATTCCTAACTGGGATAGTGGATTTCCAAGGCTATTCTTGCTCATTAGAAATAATTTCCTCCCTCCCTCCTTTTATTCTTTTTAGTTTTCACATGGCCCATTTTTTAAAATGATGATTAAGTACAGACAAAAGTAGGGTAAAATTGATGGATAGAAATAAAATTTTTAACTGGGAAGCAATTATACCACAACCTATCTCTCTCTTAAGTAACAGACTCAAGACTTTGTACATGGGAGAAGAAATATATTACCTGGTTAATATAGCAGCTTGGTTAATTTGTATGGTTATCCCAATATCCTACTTAGCAGAGAACAGGGCTCAGAGGAGAACTGAAATGACAGGAAGTGAAAGAAAGTTGATAGAGAAAGAGTAGGAACAGAGGTTCCTGCCCAAACCCAGTCCTAGATACCTGCAGAATGGCTGAAGGACTCTGGGTCTTACTTATTCCTACTGCTTAATACAGAGTCTGGTGCTAAATGGATGAATAAAAAAATGAAGTGTGGATATCAAGGAGATGGGGTGTTTAATGAATGCTGATGATAGAGGCAGCCTCATAAAAATGATAGTAGATGTATGAGGATGGTGTGGATGTATAGAGCATAACATTTATTTTTTAAGGGCAAATCTCAAGATCCAGAATTTGTTTTGAGAACAGACCCCCATAGCAGTTGCCTTGCACAGGATCTGCTGAGTGTAAAATGGCTGGATCTTCTTTCATGGCTTTTCATTCTGTACACTAACACACAGTGTCAGTCCTACTTTTCCCCAGGGCATTTGCACAGGACACCACAAAAGAACTCAGTCCTCTGTCCACTAGATAGTGCTATCATTCTCTGACCTTGCTAAGAGGGCGCCGATCCTCCTCACAGTGGTTCATCCCAGGTTTTCCTAATAAAAATGTTCTCAGATATTTGGGCAAGGACATTTTTTAGCAAACTAGATGCAAAAATGTCTCTTCACACTGGGCCTACACCTCAGGTCTTTTCTAAGCAGCACAGGTGGGCAAGAAAGACTTAGAAGATATTCACTTTTGTATGTGTGTTTTTCCCTAAACAATCCCATATCTCTCTGGGGTGGTATCCTGACATCTTTGGCTGAATTTAGCAGCCAGGAGCTAGAAAAGGTAATAGTGGTCAAGTGACCTCCAACACTTAACCACCATCCTGTTTGGTTGAAGGCCTCAGGTAACACACTTGGTGGGAGGCCTGGGCTGAGCAGATGGGTCTTCCTCCCAGGGAGCCCGTGAGACACAAGGCCTTTGTCAGGTAAAGTGCAGGGATTGCTGCAGGAGGCTTGGTCATCAGCTGTCCCCAAATGCCCACCGCCAGGGAGTACACAGAGCAGCACTGGCTGTGATCTCAAAAGGAAGCTGCCACCCTGGCCTGGGGTCAAACTGTGTGTGGTGACAGAGAAAGGAATGTGGACTTTGGCTAAGTAAAGAGAGGAAATACGGGAACTCAGAAGAAAAGCCACCTGGGTTTGTTGAAGATTTACCACCAGCCAGGGAAGGCAATATTTCTTGTCCCTTCAAGATGTGGTTTGAGAAGCCCCAATCTGTTAGCTGCGTTGAGAAGTCTCACTCTTTATTAAGTACCATCTCAGCAAATAAAATGAGCTTTTTAGTGGGGGAGAGAACTAATTGTTGGGTCAATTCCATGGAGAGTACAGGCACATCAAAGGAAAACGTCATTTCACAAGCACACAGATTTCTCCTTGACTTGGCTTGCTGTAAAACTAATTTGCAACTGGGAATTACAGAAAACCTTCAAAGGGGAGAATTACTTAGTAAATGTCTTAATTACAGCTGTGAACGGTGGAATGAGGTTGGATTTCGAACAGGAATCTGACATCTTCCATTTTCTAGTTCTGACGGATTTGAGTAAGTCACAAAATCTGAGTTTCAGATTCATTTCTATAAAATGGGATAATCATTCCTATTCTATCTATCTCACTGAGTTATTATGAGGACCATATAGGAAAAATCTTTCAATTTAAAGTTCCATACAAGTGCTAGGATTTATATTTGCTAGAGATCAGATCCTTCTCCTCCCATTTGCAAATACAGAAGTTTGACACATAGTAAATACTAAAACAGACAAACAAAAAACAAAAACCAAAAAATAAACAACAACAAAAAAACACATGCAGTTATTTAGCAAACATGCTGATGGAATGACTTCATGTTGCAACAGACAAGGGGATATTCCCAGTCCTATGCAGTTGGGTTCCAAAGCCCAGCCAGCTGCACGTTATTGTAAAGCCCTGCATTCAGAAATCTTCAACATTGAGCTTTTTCATATCTTAACCCATTACTTCTTAGCTGATTAACAAAGACATAAACCAGAAAAGACTGCTCTGTGACCTTAGAAAGTTGAACAAATAATACTTCATTCAGGTTGTAATTACCCAAGAGACATAACAAAGACAAATGTAAGACCTTTTCAATAACTTCTCACTGCTGATATGAAACCATTCATGTCAATCTGATTTCTATAGAAAATAAAATAGAAAGGAATTAAAATATTATATATTTGTAAGATGAGGTAAGACTCTAAGAAATGTAATTCAACTTCTATAACTAATAGAAACGCTCTAAGAAAAAGAACAGAAAAAAATTACACTGTTAAAGACCTTAAGTCCTTCAGAAAATACCCAAAGTGAGCTGCCTTAAATCCTTTTTATAACAAGACAGGATATAAATCAATGCAGATATACACACATTAAAATCTGTCCAGAATTCTTTCCTGCACCTATTTTTAGACTATCTCTACCTGGCCAAAGGCAATACAAAATTAGAAAAAGTAGCTGGTGAAATAAATTCACGTAAGGGAACCAAATAATAATTCAGTCCAATAACTAAAGGCAAACATTAAAACAAGTTTTTTTTTTTCATTTGTTTGTTTCTGTGCCTCTCCTGTTCCTCACTGTCTCTCTCTCCCATAATAGTTGTTTTAAGGGCTTGATTATCTTCTACACCCACGGACCATGGGTACATGCAAGGGGATTCTGACTTGAAAACTATAGAAACTATTTAAAAACCCCTTAACCACTAAATTTAACTGAACTTGAAAATATGTCTAGGATTAGAAAAATTTAGACTCAGCAGCAAGATGAGCTATCTTAATGCAGCCATTTAAATATAATGAAAAATGTTTATAATGTAAGGGAAAGTTAGTAGAATTCAAAATATGATGGTACATTATCTGAAATCTATACACAAGTGGAAGATAAAATATGTGGATTGTGGTCATGTGCTTACTGATAACATTAATTTTAATACTATTTAGAAATTACTTTTAAAATATTTTTGCTTCTTTTGGTTTAAAAAATGGTTGTTAAGACTGCTATTTTTACCTCCATAAAAAAGAGGAAAAATCCAGGACCTCTTTAATGTTCAATTTAGGGGAGATTTTTTATTTTCTAGTACACTCTGAAAGATTTTATATTCATGCTGTTTAATGTTTTTCACTGGATGACATCCAAAGTTCTATTGCTGTACTCCTAAGAGCAAGGTTGCCTGAATTTAAAGACTATTTAATCTACTTCTCTTGAGTAAATAGTTTTCTTTACTAAGTTCTTAAGAAGTACATATGTAATGAGTGTCTTAGTAATAGACACCATGATATATTTTCATTTTATTTAAATTTGATTTTTAAAATTTAATTTGGCATTTCTAAAACACACTGTGGAAAGTGCTGATGGTATAAGAAAAGAGAAACCTGAGCAATAGTGAAAGACACCCTGGTAAGCAAAGTTGCTCTAATCTCTATGAAAATCCTTCGGGTTCAGATTCAGTCAACACATAGTGAGAGCCTATGTACTAAACTGCACTAGACCCACTCCCTTCTGACCCTAGGTCATAGAATTATTATTTCTATTTCACATATGGATACACCAAGGTTCAGAGAAGTTCAGTCATTGGCAAAAATCATAAAGTTGGTGAGAGGCTGGCTTTGAATTCCAATCTTCTGATATCTAAATAGGTTACGTCTTGCTCTAACATATTGAATTTGATAGTTCATCTTTTTAATATAATTTTCTTGTTTTTTCTTCTAAATTCAAGTAATATTACACAAAATTATCACATCTTAAAACAAACAAATATGAGAATAAATGAGATAGGCAAAGTGTTTAAAAATAGAAGTTTAGACTAGAGAATGAGGTAGCTCAGATGATAATATAATCACAAAGGACTCCAATAAAACTATTTGATTCTTAAATCAATGTGTGCTGGTATGAATGTAACATCACCTGATCCACAAGTTTTAGATTAGTTTCCACCTGTGACCAACATAAGCCTAGACATGGTCTCTTAGCTCTGCCAGTTATCGAAGGCCTCTAGGCTGACAGATTTAAAACAAGGATCTCCTGCCTAAGTAGGAAAAATGGCACTGCCCAAGGAGGTGAGACAAGGGCCCTCTCACTTAAAGGTGGACTCTTGGAGTCATTGAGACTGAGGCTCTTAGTTCAGTGGCCTAGTACTTTGCACAGGTGTGAAAACAGGAAGAAGATTCAAGAGACCAAGCCAATTCAATAAAAACTGGAACTAATATCAGTAGAACTTATTTTCTTTAGGAGAGACAGTTTAGAATGATGGAATAAGAAAAGACTTCAGAGGACCAGTAGGCAGGACATGAATTTCGGTCCTGGGCCCTTATTAAGAAACGGGATGAATTTGGGCAAATTACATCACTGTGATAGGCTTCTCATTTTTCATCTGTAAAACAAGAAGATTGAATTATATGCTTTAATCTCTCTCCCAACCTCCTTCTCTCTAAGGTGTGTTATGCCAGGAATTTTTAATTTGCAGATAGATCCAAAGATTCAGAACCAAAGTAAATCTAAAGGCTGTGTTCATTGGGGCATTTCAAGGCTCTGGGGAAAAAAAAGTACCTCTCTTTTAAATACCAATAGGCCATTTTTCTTAATCCATGATGATTCTACTTTGAATTTTAACCAACATTTTTGAGAGAATTGAAAATTTTATGAACTTTGGGCTCAGTATGGGCTCAAGTAATGCTTAAAGCAAACAAATAATTATTATAGAGCTGGAGAAATAAAAGATAACTGGTGAAAAGGGACCTTCTATAGATAAGACTGGACTGAAGTCAAGCAGAAGTCCTTAGAAGAAGATATGGAGGAGAGTTTTAACCAGAGAAAGTTTCATTTATTTATTTAACAAACTGGATACTTATCCAATTCAAGACTTCATTCTGGTTAGTTAAGACATAATATTTGACTACAGATACTCTTTTCAAGGGCTTTTAAGTGTAGAAGTCACATTAAGTATATATAAAGAGCAATAATACAATGTAGAAGACATTATTTCATTAGAAATAGAGGTAGAGATAAAAGCCCAACTGTGATGGCAATGATGAAGGCACAATCACTTGATAATCAAAAATGTCAGGAAATGGCATTTGAGCCAAAGTGCAATAAAAACTGAAAGAAAGCCAGGTGAAGAGGTGAAAGACAGACCCATCTGTAAACCAGAGAGTCAGTGACTAATCGTGGGCTACTTATAACTATTTAGGATCCAATCCAGAGCAAAATCAGAATTTTAGGACCCTCATATCCAGCCTGTCATCCTTGAATCCTGAATTGTTCTGTGAGTGGAAGCAGAGCTTCTGTTTTAAGATCATCTGGCTATTCTGGTCATGTGAGTGTATCATGGTTTTATGAAAGTTAAATAATGTTTGCAAATGATATATTGAAGTGATTAAAAGTTTAGAGTTGTCAGTCAGATTCTAATATACGAAGGACTAGGTTTGAAGAAAGGCTTCCTTTTTTTTTTCAGTTGTCTAAAAATGGAGCCAGCTGCAGAGTGATAGAATCAGAGCCTAGGATTTGGAATCAAGCTCCAGCTGCAGACCTCCCTTGTGTTAAGACTTGAGCAACTTCAATTATCACTTTGAGCCTTAGCTTCCTTATCTATAAAATGGGGTTTATAGAACCTACTCTTTCCACCCTGATTCTTATAAGAATCAAATTAAATAAGGTCACATTTAAATCAGTACTTTCCTCTTTCTTAGCAGTAGGTACATGTTTCATGCATCTTTATCTCTTTAACCCCTAACCCATAATGTTTATACCAGACATTTGATAAACTATGTCCATTGTGTTGCCTTTTAAATAAGCCACACTGAGCACTTACTTGCTATGCCCTCATTTTTATAAGTGTGGATTTGACTGCCCCAGTGGCCATTTATCCTTTTGGTGTATCACACCTGATCAAGGTGAGTTTCTCTGATGAAGTACAGTGTAGTCTTCCTCAGCTATAACTACTGATGTTTCCATTATATCATGCCATTTTCCTGTGGTCACCATTCATCAACACACACACACGCATGCACGCATGCACGCACGCACGCACACACATAGTGTCATTTGTCATAAAAGGATTTGCTATTCAGGAGCCTAGGCTCTGTTCTGTGTTAGCTAACAACTATCTACCATGGGACGGCTTAGAACACAGCTCAGCAGGAAATCGTGTTGTACATGATTTGTTTTATTTTAGTTATGCCATCCTGTGCAGCTCTGCATTGCTTTATCTGGGCTATGGAAATCATTTTGAGTGTGAGTGGTCAGAATCAAGCAGTGTTCTCTCACTTCATCGAATCTGGCACATTTTCTCTCTGGGAAAATCCAGTGGACATTTTGCAGACCTGCTAATCTCTGGAAGACTGAAGTTTTTAGAAGGCTGCACTTCACATTTAGGGGTAAATGGCAAAAGGAGGAAATGCTCGCTACTGTTGGGGTTGTGTTTTCTTAGTGTGGCAAAGAATTATAACTTGATGGGATTGATTAATGACTCACTCACAGGAGACATAGTTCAGTAGTTTGGGCTGAATGAGGCTGAGTGCCTATTTAGCTTTTCACTCTCTCAAGATTTTTTAGCAATTGTAAAGTGTCTGCTTCCCTAGTTTACTCTTGGGAGTAGATTATACTGAGAAGAAATGTGCTTTGAGTAGAACTCAATGTACTTTCTCCGTGACTCACTGAAGAATGTCATCCCCCCAAAAATATGTCTGATTTCATAGAGAGTGGGGTTGAACATTTAAACTCTCTTGAAATGGCTTTCTGAAATTCTATCATTAGATTTTGTGAGATTTCTGTCTAGAACATTTCATTAGGGAAGGTTAGATTGTCAGACTAACTTGGTGGAGAAGTCAGCTCCTTAGCAAGAAGATAAGACTCAAGAGTATGAGTGCCCAAAGGTTTGGCACCACTCATTCACTCTTGGGACACTCTATCATGGTGGTTAGGTGTCTTTCTATCAACCTTCCCAGAGTCTCTCCTAGCTAGAGTGCAAGTCCCTAACAGTAGGAGCTCGATCTTATCAAATTTGACTCCTCTATTGATAGTGGTTCGGTATGTTAGTTGCTGCTGCTAATAAGTGTTTTTCTCATTAATTTAGACATTTATGCAAACAGTCGAACACATTCTAGGCAATAAGGCTATGAATGTGAGCCCAACCAAGCTCCTACCTTCATGGAGCTTGTTTTCTAATGATGAAGAAAGCAATCCATGAATAATCAAATAAATATTCAGTATCGTACCAGGTTGCTATGAGTGCTATCGAGAAAAAAAGAATCAGATTAAAGACATAGAGTTACAAAGAATACAGTTTTAAGTCAGGCAGCCAGGAAAGGTCATTCAGAGGTAGTGACATTTGAGTAGGTGCCTGAATGGAGAGAAGAAGGTAGCCATGCCAATGGGTATCTAGAGAAAGTGTTTTTCAGACAAACAGACAGAGCAAGTACAAAGGCAGTATGGGACTGAGGTTAAGAAATTGGTCTCTGAAATTTTGTTGGCTAGGTTCAAATCCTGGCTCTGCCACTTATATCTCTGCATGAAATAAATGAGATGATAATAGTTGGTGTTTATTAAGTACTTACCACAAGTCAGTTACAATGCTAAACCTTTTATATGGGCCATCTTGATGAATCCTCACACCAGCCCCACCAAATCAGTACTGTTATGAATCCCATTCTACCAACAAGGTGATGAAGCAAAAAGAGGTTAGTGAGTATTAAATCCATAGAGTTTGACTGGAGAGCCAGTAGTTTTTAGCACAAAATAAAATGTGGGACGAGCATAGCCAAATGTGGGAAAATTGGGAAATTTGCCCTCTGTAACTTCTATTTCTCCTGCCAATGACCTCTTTTCTTCCAACACCACCTTGGGCCTTCTGAGGTGGTTTGGGAGAGTGTACCCATGTGCATTACCAACTCTTTTTCTGGACTTTCCCCCCACAGAAATCATTCCTGATTCCCAGTGCTTGGAGAATAGTCATTTTGGTCTAATAAAACTATCAAATTAAGCTCAGCAAAAGTGACAGTGGCATTTGTGATTTAGTAGAAATAGTAGGAAATGATGAGCCCTGGCTCTGCAAGTAAGCCGCTAAGTCACCCATGTCAAGCCATTGGCTCTATGAGCCTCAGTTTCTTCCTGCATAAAATGAATTGATACTATTTCAACTGCCTGCCCCGCCTAATATTAAGTATATTTCTTCCATGAAAGTCAAATGAGGTCACATATGGTGAAGAAAAATATATAATAAAAATAAGCTATATTCTAGGACAGCATGTTGTTATAAATATATAAACTTATCCTATGATGTTTAATTTCTTGATTATTAGATTACATTACTATATTTATATTTATATTTCTGTTTCAGGTGTCATACTCATCCACTCCTAATTTTTCAAAATTCATTTCTCAGAACAATGAAAATGCTACTTGGACTTTCACCAATTTTGTAGCTTAAAACCTTTGGTTCTTTAAAACCTAGATAAATTAGAGCATTTGTATCTTTTAGAATGAAAGCTATTTGACTGCAATTTCAACCACGTGTATTTATTTTATTATACAGAAAATCTCAGTTAACCAGAATGCTAAGATGAACAACAGGTTTTAGATAATCGATTCTTGGTTAACTAAAAAGCAAAAATGCATTAGAAACCCTTTTCTACTCTTATACTGTGAAAAATATTTTTTGAAATACATCAGTTACTCTTCTGACTGAGGAAGTAAAACCCAGGGATTGTAATAAAATTGACGTGTCGGGGAGAAGGGTAGAGAGAAAAATAATTACTTTATGGAGAACAAAATTGTGATTTTGAGCAGAGGGGACCTGACATAATAAAGACTCATTAAACACTGAAAATATGTTAACAATAAAAGCTACATAGTAGTTAAGGACTCAGGCTCA
This sequence comes from Macroglossus sobrinus, assembly GCA_004027375.1. NCBI lineage: Eukaryota > Metazoa > Chordata > Mammalia > Chiroptera > Pteropodidae > Macroglossus > Macroglossus sobrinus. Next base: position 722,946 of record PVKZ01000288.1, read on the forward strand.
ATGCCGGTTCGCTTGGTTTGGAATCCTGGCTTGATTACTTAATAGCTCTGCGACCCTGGGTAAGTTACTTAACTTCTCTGAATCCCTAATTTCCTCATCTGTTTAATGAGGATATTACTATTAATACCCACTTCTTCAAATTATTCAAGTAAAGGCAGTAACTGATGCAGAATAAGTACCCTATAAGGGTGAGAATCACTGCTATGTTGGTGGTAATGAGTACTTACTATATTTTTGATATAGTAAAGCACAAAATCTCTAGGAAGCAGGTACTATTATTATCCTTATTTTACAGACGAGAAAAATGAAGAATAGACGTAGTGAGTAACTTGCTGCAGGCCACTTGGCTAGTACCAGTGTGTCTGAGAATGCATCCTGCATCTGCCTGGCTCCAAATCCATGGTTCTAGCCACTATCCTAACCTGCCTTGGTCACATATTTTCTGATCTCAGTCCTTCTTATTGCCTACTTTGCCTTTCATTATTTACCTTTGTTTCCAGAGTTAGATTAAACAATAAGCAATTATGGAATGAATGGTATTAAACAATCAAAATTGAGATCCAATTGCTTGAATCCATTGAATTGAGGTTTTTGAGTGTCATTTGTTATTGAACATAAGGTCCTTTAAGTAAAGCACATACTGCAAGTGGCCTTAAATGAATTATTTTAAAACTAATAATTCTTTTGCATCAAACCTACCAAAGTCGTCACAAGATTTACCTGGAGGGGTTCGATTCTGTTTAGCTTTGGGAGGATTGGAAATGTCTCCAGTTAATGTTCTATCTCAGAATCTATTCTTCCAGAGGCCAGAGTAAACTTTCAGTGGCACCTAAAATAGTCCACACCCACCTGGGTGCATATTGACATGATCTGATGTGGATGATGGATGGCTTGACAGATGTAGCCTGTGAAGATGGGAAGATGGGGTGAAGAAAGATATGTATGATCAAGTCTGTCTTTCCCAGTAACAGTAATGGGTCATGGCTGCATTTTAAAAGGAAGGGGAAAATTTCTTTTCCAACCCAAAGTATGAGTCATACTGGAATTGGTCCAGAATGTTGGTCAAATTATCCAGATTGACAATGAAAGCTGAAAAGATCTTAGGAAGACAATGTAGAGAGCTGAATGAAATACGGAGACAGACATATGGGAAGCTGAGATTCATTGGAAAAATGTGAACTGGTTAGAGAAAAAGAACAAGAAAAGTAGAGTGTATAATATTTTTTAAAATCAAAGAAATTACTTTAAAATAACCTTCTTGATCTCTGTAGATAATCCTAGGAACTCCAAATTCCCTACCCAGCAAATTAATGGGACATCCAAAGAAAACCAATCCCTCTTTGTAAACAAAGTGGAAATTTCCTTCTTTCCAAAAGGGTCACAGTCCCAGCCATAGAGGAAGCAAGGAGCCGAAAACACATTTCTGCCTGAAATGACCTCCTATTTTAAGAAAAAACAACAGCCTCAAAAGAAGGAAAGGAAAAACAAAGTTCCACCCAGTAGGAAATTGTATGTAAACAGCCCAAAGGGAGACCAAGACCAGGAGGGTTGGAACACTGAAATAAGCCATGAGCAAAGGGCCTCTGACAATGTCATTAGCCTCTGACAGTGTCAGAATCTGAGCTTTGAGACAACTGCTTTGTGATTGACAAAAAGGAGCAGGGGTGGGGAGGATCTGGACAAAACAAGCTGGTTGACAGGTCCCCTCTTGCAGCGGTAGAAACTTTGATCTTTGAAGTTTGCCTTCCCTCCCCCGCCAAGTCTCTACCAGTGTGTAACTCAGAGGAGATAAGCAACCACAAAATGCTGGCTATAATTTTCTGCAATTTGTCACATGCCCTCTTCAAGCCCTGGTGAGATGGTTTTCTTTTGTTTTTAAGCTGAGGATGGTAGCAAGGTAATTCAGGCAAGATAAGACCAAACTAGAATCTTTCTTCAATTCTACTAATCCTGGAGACTACTTTAGCCCACAGGTGTATTTTTATTTATTTTTTCTGCGTAAGTATTTGGTTTGGCATACACAAGCTTTAATTCAATGCTCTCTCTTTTTGGATCCAACATTTAAAAGTCAAGAGATTCCAAGTCATAATTAGATTTCTATTTACTCTTGAAAAATCTGGTGACATCGGTCCCAGATTCCTGTGAAGTATCATCTGAACTGAGTACCTGCTGCCCTGTTCAGATGGAGCATGCACTTGACATACCGCTAGTCCGCATCCTGCCAGCTCCACTCAATTCTCTCACCTGTTGACCCACCCATGGGAATTAGTATTGGGTTCTAAACTGATGCATTTCATCTTTAGGAATGTCCCCTGTCTAATCAGCCTGCTGAGGATTCTAAGGCTGTGTTTGGATTTGGCATGAGAGTTAGGATTAGTTGCTGATGTTCTCTTTGGGCACAGAGAGAGTGAATGGCAGCACAGATGCCATATATTTGCTTTCTCTGATTAGACATATCTCTAGTTTAAGCCTATATCTTGCCCCTAAATAGGATCCAGCTTGTTTCTTGGTATACTTTCTCTATAAACATTCTTGAAACCCAGTAGTGTTCATTTCATCTCAAAACCTGTAAACAAAAGCCTCCAAATGGAATCTTATTGACTCTCTAGAAATCTTATTATACCCACCTTTTTGTCATCAACCCTCAACAGCAGACTCTGGTATAGTTCAAACAGAGCCCCAAATAAGTGAAAAAGAAGGCACTGATGACATGTAACACATATTTGAAGATGACATGTGAAGCAGGAGCCACTGCTGTGGCATCTATCATCTATCCATCTATCTATCTATCTATCTATCTATCTATCTATCTATCTATCTATCATCTATCCATCCATCCATCCATCCATCCATCCATCCATCATCTATCTATCATCTATCTATTACCTATTATCTACCTATCTATATCTTCTCTCTCTCTCTATCTATCTATCATCTATCTATCTATCTATCTATCTATCTATCTATCTATCTATCATCCATCCATCCATCCATCCATCCATCCATCATCCATCCATTTATCCATTCACCCACCCATCTACCTACCTCCCTACCTCCTAGCTGCCTCCATTTACCTCCTAGCTGCCTGCCAGAAGAATCAGGGCTGCAGGTATTCTCTCTTCTTCTCTAAGCAGCTTTTCACATCCTCACTGTGGTACTCTACTTACTGTCCCTTGGCCAACTCTTACAATTATTGGAGGCCAGTATGTAACCAACCCTTTCACACAAAATGGCCTGCCAGAAGTTCAGGGGTGGGAACCTTGGGGAGCTGCTTTTCAAAGATCTCTGATCCTTAAACGAAATCTCTTTGGTGCTTTTATGGGTTCTGTTGTTGGAGTCACAAGGACCCTTAAGAAAAATGCCTGGAGCCAGCTGGTCTCTGCCATCATGGAAACCCAAAGGGAAGAACTCCACAGGCGAGGAATTGCTCCCTAGATGTCTTAAAGTTGCTTGTATTTCAAAAGAATTCAGCTTACCACCACTGTGGCTTTTAGCCTCGCTAATAAAGCAGTTTTTAAAAAAGCTAAAAACGTAATCTGCCTTTTAAATCTGCTCTTCCTGCTGAGTCTAAATGGGGCTGCAGCAAAATGCCTGGCTGGCATTAGAGTTCTTCGAAGTCAATCAGCTGAAATGGGGTTGCTTGGGGGTTTGTAATATATTTGAAAACACTCCAGGGGTGGTGCAAAATAACTGAACAAAGGCAAATTACATGAAAGGAAGAAGCAAGTGGGGGTTTATAAGCTAAAGAATCACTTGTATATTTTGGAAACATCAGAAATTGAGACAGGGATGCTGACTTTAGAAGTTTATCATAAACATGTTTTTCATTTGGCATTAGAAAAAGATTGGGCTAATGAATATGGCCTGAAGTATGTAGCATATTGACATAGGTAAGGCTGTATGAAATCCCTGAAAATAGCCTAGTACTCAAAGAGAAGCCGAAGCTAAAACCGGTCACAGGTAAGGATGAGCATTATTACTATGATGTTTTCTCAGCAGCTTTGAGTATGGCAACATCATATATGCATTTTTTAGCCTATTGAGAAGGTGGAAACTTCTCTGAGAGTTGACTTTTTGGTAAAACACTCTAGGTTGCTGTTGTATCCCATGGGAAAAAGAAAATCATGATCAGAATTACAGTGGCAAAATCTACTACAGATAAACTGAATTTTTTTAATGAAGATTAAGATTGTGACATATAACACATAATATAATATCCTGAAAAGTAATTTATCTATGGATCAAAGTCATTTAGAATAACGGGCAAATTTAGTGACCTTCCCCCTGACCAAAGAAAGGGGCATCTCTCTCTCTAAGGCCTTAAGAAAGAAACGAGACTAGTTTTCCAGTAAATTTGCTGTTTGGATGGCATAATCTGCCTTAAAATTTTACTTGGCCAAAACAATTTCTATGCTTAGGAGAGAGGATAATTTAGTAGTGTAAAACTGCAAAATTCATAGCAAAGTAATAAACCTTTATACAAGAGGATCTTTGATGTTGCCTTTCCTATATTTTCCCTCTGTATGGAATATATAGAGTGGACAAAGTCACCAGAAGTTCTTGTTCTCTTTGTTAGATTATGGTTGGGAGGTATAAACTTGAAAACATAGCTTTTGCCAGCACACAATTGCTTGTTACTCTTTGAAGGCCAACGTGTGTGCTGGAAGAAATGCCTCAGAACACTTGAGAAGGTGGATGCATATGAGTAAATTGCAAGGGATTGAAGCACTGGTTTGGATAAGAATGGAAAAATTCAGTTGCTTAGCCAAGGCAGTTCCAAAGGACTTTGATCTGGATATCTCAGGAGAATGAACTTGTGCCATTCCAGCATTTTCTGGTTTTGGCTAGGCAAAGCATATAGTAAAGAAATAAATATAAAATAAAACCCAGTTTTTAATGAGTTTTTAGAACTTCTGGCTACAAACAGGAGACAAAAGGCAAATAGATATTGTTTTAAAAATGCTTTGCCAGGCCTTTTCTAACCTCAAGAAAACATTGGGGTTTGATTAGGTTCAGATTTGGGGCAAGTTTCAGGATAGTGTTTGTTCGAGCAACTTCCTCCACATCTCTGTGGAAAGTGTTTGTCTGTTGTGGTTCTGGAAGCCACGCTCTGAAAGCTCGAAGCTGTGGCATCATGAGACAGGCTCCAATCTGTCATTTGTGCCTCTGCCCACACTTCCTTCAGTGTGTTCCTTGGACCTGGGCCTCCCCCAGCTGCATAAGCCTTCACATGACTAAGCAGAGTCCAGACCTCTTCTTGTCTCAACCCTTTATGGCAGAGCTTTATGTTTACCTTCCATCTCCAAGCATCACGTCTATGCACCAGTCCATGACTCCTTCAGATGAGCCTTTGTTTCATTTCTGTCTTCAGCTGAGCTTCATTTGATTCCTCTAAGCCACATTTTGAATCTGGGGATGTTTCTTATGTTCGATCAGCAGATTCTTGGAGTTTCATCATTCATTCAGCTCTGGAAATTCACTAGCTGGGATATATTTTCTAGAAGAAAAAGTGAGGTCTCCTGTGAAGTAAAAGGAGGACAGAAGGAAATTAATGTTGTATGAGGACCTAATATGTTCCAGGCACTGTCCCAGAAGCTTTATTGAGGATCTCTTTTAAACTTGACATCAACATGATAGGATATAATACATTGTCATAAAGATCAAAAGAGATAATTTATGTAAGATATGTAGCATGGAGAATGGCACATAGTAAGAAAGAACTCAATAAATGTGAGTTATTATTATTATTTATTAACCTTCCTAGGAAGGAAGGAACTCAATTTGTCCCTTTTAGTCAGGGTTTTCTATGATAACTTGCTATTTATAGGGCTTCATAAATGTTTATTGAATGATTGAGTGAATGGATTCTTGCCAGAAGTATCTTACTGCTATTGCTGATTGTTTTGGTTAACAAGATATAATTTGACAGATTAATTTATGTCCTTTTATAAAATCATAGTTTTGGAGAAAAATTTGACATCAAAATGGTCTAGATAAGGCAAAAAATTTTCCCCTGTTTTATCTTTTTTTTTTCTTCATCTTATGCTATTAGCCCTGAATTCTAATGAGCTATATACTTCTTATGCTTGGATGAAATATAAATACACTACTTAGATATCAGTGTTTAATAAACCCAACCAGAGAATGTTTTGCAGACACAGAGACTAGGTTGATATCACGTCATGGGAATAAAAAAGTAAGACTGTGAGAAAATAGAATGTTGCTTGAAAAAAAAATATAATTGAGGAAGTCAATATAGGCACATACTTCAGGAACAGCAAAGATTTGGAATATAATTACTAGCAGTAAATGGGACAACATGGAGTCATGGAAAAGCTCTCTGGAACTCATTCAGTTTTCTCATCTGTGAAATAAAATGTCATGTAGGTGAACTTTACAACTTTCTAGCCCTAACATTGTGTGATTTTGTTTAATGACGATAATAATAATAATAATAATAATAATAATAATGACAAATAATAAATTACATTTATATAGCTTTTTCACTCTTTAAAAACTCATATTGTTCTATTTAATATAGGGATATTAAACTAGTAGATGCACAAAGAATATTTGAGAAAGAATGCGAAGACCCCAATATATATATTATTATAAAAAATGTGATTCACCTAAATCTGTTGAATAACTTGTCAATCACCATATGTCAGAAATAAATTAAACTTATTGTTTAGCCTCCCATAATGTTATAATGAAAGAGTCTCAGAAAGCATGAAATTACCTTCTTCATCATGGATGATGAAAGGTGAAAGGATAGGCTCAGGTCTCTTGACTTTATGTTGAAATCTCTGTACTCCCATTAGGCTACTTTTCACATTATATCAATGTCATTAAATTGATTGCTTGCTTAATTATACCAACAGTCCCATGTAACCCAGACAATGAGCAAAATGGAGAGATATAAGTAATAAAATATATTAAAAGTCAGAGAAAGAAGAAATTTTGCTAGAAAAGTATCTGGGAAACTTAAGTAATATCTGCTCAGTACCATTTTATCTTATGAAGAATCTGGCTCATTTTCCATCTGCAATCAAGGAAAATAATCTAGTCTTTGTCCCTCTTTCCCCAGATCTACTCTGGGATTATTTACTGTTTATATCTTTACTTATGGTCTCCCAAACATAGGTGGTATCTGACTTCATACAACCAAATGTAGAATTCTATTTGTTTCAAAAATTAAATATTAAATATAGAAATTTTTAAGTGCAATGTTATACTAGTTACTAATTTATCCTCAAGAGAGGCAATGCCAGGGATCAGAACTTTTTAATCCTTAATTTATTTTTTATGCTAGAAAACAAACATGGTTCTATGTACTGACATTTAAAGTCTGAATAGTACATCAGTGTACTTTTTAAGATTTTAACATGAACATCTATTTTATATTTTTTAAAAAGACTACAAAATTACTTCTCTTTTTGGGTATGATAAATTTTTATTGCAGCATGGATTTACTACTAAAAAAGCTTTTATAGAACTCATATGCTAAATATCAAGCTAGGTTAAGTGTCAAACTTTGTAGAAATATAAAGAAATTAGTGCTTTTGATTTTATTAGCATACAGAGGCAGGAATACTGTGGCACACATTTGAATACTAAAAAGTTTACCGTGCTATTAAAGTAAGAGACATGTGTCAAAACTCTAGAATGTACAAGTCATCATGCTTGAGAGTCCTTTTCTTTAGAAGCTCATAACCTAGTAGATCGGAGGTCAACAACACTAGTTATAAAGGGCAGATGATAAATATTTTTGGCTTTGCAGGTCATAATCTCTGCAGCAATTATTCAACTCAGCTATTATAGAGTGGAAACAGACAATAGACAATAAATAAAATGCTTTTTAAAAAGCCTTATGAATGAACATTGATGGCTGAATTTCATATTATTTTCATATGTTACAAAATATTATTTTGCTTTTCCTCCCTAACCATTTAAAAATGTAAAAACCATTCTTAGCTATGAGCCACACAAAAACAAGCAATGGACCAAATTTGGCCATGGGCAATAATATACTGACCTCTGTAGTAGATGTGTATATAAAACAAAATAGAATGCACAGAATAGCATGCTATGATAGAGGAAACATATGGTATGGGAGTACAAAATAGAGATTAATTACGAAAGGATGTAATGCTACTATACTTAAGGAAATAATCATTTTTTATATTTTTTTGGAATAAGATTTTTATAGCATAAAATTAACCACTTCAAAATTAATAACTGATTGGCATTTAGAACATGCACAATGTTGTGCAACTGCCACCTTAATCTAGTTCCAAAACATTTTCATCAACCCAAAAGGAAAGCCCATATCCACAAAGCAGCTGCCCCCATTCCCCTCTCCTGCCAGCCCCTTTCTATCTTTATGGATTTACCTGTTCTGAATATTTCATATACATGGAATCACACAAATGTGATCTTTTGTGTCTGGCTTTCTTGGCTTTGTATGTTTTCTAGGTTCATCCGTGTTGTTGCATATGTCAGTACTTTTTTCTGGCCACATAATATTCCATTGCCTATATATACCCAATTTGTCTATCTATTTATCATATGAGGGACATTTGGGTTGTTATTACCTTTTTGCTTTGTGAATAGTACTGCTATGAACGTTCAGGTACACCTATTTGCTTGAGTACATGATTTCAATTCTTTGAATGGAATTAATAGATAATATGGTAATTCTATGTTTAACTTTATGAGGAATCACCAAATAATTTTCAATAGAAGCTGAACCATTACATTCCTACCAGCAAGGTACAAGGGTTCAGTCTCTCCACATCCTCACCTGCACTTGTTATTTTTTGTTTTGTTTTGTTTTATAGCAATCCTAGTGGGTGTGACATAGATACCTCAATGGGTATCTCATTGCAAAGAGCTGGCAGAAGAGCATTCCAAGCAGAGGGAATAGCAAGTGCAAAGGCCCCAAAGCAGAGAGAGCTTGATGGGCTCCAGGTACTAATAGAAGACCAGTATGGCTAAAGGTATTGGTATGAGTCAGGTTGGAAAGGGATGAAAATGCCAGATCATGCAGAACCTTGGAAAACAGGGCAATGAGATCTTGAACTATGAAGAACCTTTGAAAATGTTTAAGTACATAAATGACATAGTTTGATTTGTATTTTATAAAGCTCACAATGGTTATTGTGTCGGAAATGGACTACAATTGGGCAAGAATGGAGGCAGAAAGACCAGTTTTGAGGCTCTTATAAAATTAGGCAAGAAATGATTGTAACTTGGACCAGAGTGTGGGCAGGAGCAATTAAAAGGAACAGATAGACTGAAGCTATTGATAGAACTGTTAGAACTTATCCATAGATTGGAGGGAGGCAGAAGGAGAACTTAAGGATGACTCCTAGGGTTTTGTTTGAGCAAATAAGCAAATAGAAATACTTTTTTACTAAGGTGGAGAAGACCAAGAAAGGGACTCTTTGAGAAAATAGCTCAATAGATCTATTTTAGAAATGTTAAGACTCAATATGAGCTGTATAAAAAGGTGTACCTTACTTCTCAGGAGAGATATATTCAGTTGGCCCACTTCTCTTAAAGTCAAGTCACGCTAGTCCATTCGTTGTCTAACTTATCATCTAATTTCCCTTGCATTAAGTGCTTCCACTTTTCAAATCAACTGAGACAATTGACAGATGCAAGTTCATGCAATTCAATTCAAAGATATGGTAGACATGCCTGTATGTAGTGATAATAATCTGCCTATCCTACTTCACAGGGTTATTATGGGGGTTAAATGGGGATTCTGTACTTAAAAATCCTTTATAAACTCTAAAGTGGTAACACTTGTAATAGGTTTAAAGGACTTCCAAATCAGTTTAATTTACCAAACCTACATATTTATACCAGTTTTACTAATTCAGTTGCAAAATTATAGTAAACTTTTATTTTACCAGACTGGTTGTTTCCAGATGCCCACAAATATGCAGCAAAAACTCACATACTTTTGTGCTTAGCAGAGCATAATTTAGCACAAAAGCTAAATTTGGTCCATAAAACTCTGAAAAACAACTTAAAAAGTATTATTTTGTATTAATTGAGGTCAAGTCACCCCTAATACTCTTGCCAACAACAGCTTGCAGCCTGATATTCTATTGGTACAAGGTCCATTTGTGTTGATACTTTTACCTTCTGGCAAAAATGAGAACAATTGCTTACAACAAGAATAAGGGGTTGGTCCACCACTTATTCCTCCCTTTTGGTCCACTATCCAATTCAGCCTTTTCTGTTGCTAAACTGTGGCCTGAATTCCCTTAGGCCTAACCCTCTAAGGGCTGGTTTCCTGGGTATGTGGCCTGTGCCATTGTCCAGGACTGTGCTCAAAAGTGCCCTATACTTGGTATATTTCTCTGTTGTCTCTGTTTTGAAATTCTTAGTAATTTGATCTTTGAACTTGCATGCATTTGAGCAGAGAAAGTATGTATAACTCCTACTCTTTCTCCAAGTCCATTTGTAGATAACACTTCAAGCAAAAAATTCTGGTGAACTGCAATGCATGGGAGGAGTTCAGCAAAACTCAAAGCAAGCATGTTACATCTAGGATTGAGTAACAAAGATGAAGGAAGGGGTACTCCAAAAGACCACACTTTCTGTTCAAACCAGAATTTGTTTCAAACACAGGAGGAAAGCAATAGTGTCCTAAGAAACACAAACGACCAGGGAACCCTATCATATCTTCTCTTACTTGTATTACTCCCCTGTGTAGTCAATCACTTATGCCGAAAATGATGGCAAAGATGGAGAGAGTAATATAGGGCAACCTATAGTTCCTTTTCCTTTTGGTCTTTCTTTACTCAACAGTAAGCTGAAGGGAGAGCATAACATGTTGGTAGAATATGTGCACATTAAGAAGTAAAATAAAAATAATTGAGTTAGTTTTGTTTGGCATTTCCACTGTTCTAGTAAAAAAAAAAGAATATGTATGCTTATATGAGCTATTTCAAGAGAAAATATTTTATAATAAATGTGGTCCTTTATTTGAGCACTTTGAAATATCTTAAAAATTAGTACATTCTCTTAAGGAATAAAAATAAGCCCTCAAAAATTCTGTAGACACTTTCAATGTGTTTTATAGATTCTTTGTTTATTAACAATGGAAAAGTTGTTAATCACCTTAATTTTTAAATTAATGAGGTTTAATTCAAATTTACTATACTCTTAATTTCTTAACCAGCAAAATGTAATCATTTGAAAACCTATGTCTGTGACATCGGTTAGAAGGAGCAAATCTCCCTACTCCAGTGGAGAGATTTCTGCTTTGGAAATACTCTTGCATTCTTACCCCATCCGCACTACTCCCTCAGAAGAGGAGTGACTTAACCAGATTGCTGATTTTGGAAAGAGAAGTTGAACATGTAAAGCCAACTCTTTCCTCTGCAGCATGGAGCCACCATGAGTGAAGCTGGGATGGGGGTTACTTTTCTAAGATCTATTAAAAGTAACCCCCATCCCAGCTTCACTCATCCTCCCCGCACAAAAAAAGACTACAAATGAATTAACCTACTTCCATTGCTTTTAAAGACAATTTTTTGTCAGTAAACATGAAAACAAGAGAATGTCTTTTAGAATCATATTCCCTTATCCCACTAAGTCAAATTCTTATACAAAACAAAACTGGTTTGGTTCAAAAAAGTCTTTTAACTTAAAAATTTCACAGCCAAGTTTCTTTGGCAGAGAAAGCTCTGTGGAGACTAATGAGCTCCAGATAGCTTTGGGGGTGGTCAGCTGGCGCTCAATGGATTCTGTAAAGTCCCACCTTGGGTTTCCTCTTTTAATGATGTCCAAAATAGACCTATTCATCTATTTTTAAACTTTCTAAAATTAGCAAGAGAAAAACAGAGTAGCAAGCTGGAGCCATAGGCTACTTCATTACCTCAGTTATTAGCCTGACAAAATAAGTGATTTCCATTAAACAGCAGTGACAGAAAAGGAGGAAGGTTTAGAGGTCAATAGCTCCTGTGATACGTATCCCTAAATGTAGTATTTCTCTAGGGACTGTTGGAATTAACTGCTGACAAGCTAATTGCTCTTATGCCCTAATTAACCAAGTCTTGCTTCATTAGTAGTTTGTCGCAAGTGGACAACATTTTCAAGGATCTAAAGATCTACCCAATATAATTAGTAAACAACTGAAATGAAACCAGCCACCACTTGTTGACAAGATTAATTGAATAATTGTTGTTTCATTGAGAATAAAAAGAGCGAGAAAATGTAGGAGGGAATCTGTGCCAGTCTTTCCTTGGGTGAAATATCCTCAGACACAAACAACAGCTTTCTGTTAAAAGCTACTGAATGTGATCTATCAAAAGAAGTCTAGCATGGAAGGTAATATAAAATTTGCTGTGAATTATTGAGTCTTAATGATCTTCAATAAAGTGTACTTTTTTATATCTACACTTAACATCTGTATATTTAATTTAAAACATTAATTCTATAAGTAGATTTTAAACAGGCATCTAACAAATGCTCTATACAAATATAACAGCAAAAATAGAGTCAGCAAAGCAAATCATATGCTGGAACTTTGGGCAAGTATCTCAGAACAATGTGTTTGGTTTAGTTTGACTTAATAGCTGTGATTTTTAAAATTGTTTGACTGCTTTTGAGTATTAAGTGCAAAAGACAAAAATTTACATACAACTTCCATGGAAATTCTTTTTTGTGTGGCATAATTAATCACTAATGCAGATTTTGAAGTCTGAAAATTGGTCACTGTGGACGATCCATGATTTGGTTGTACTTGAGCCTGTTTTTTTTTTGTCAAAAATGATTTCAACCACACAGCTCAAATTGTCAGTAAAAAAAGGATCCTGGCTGTCTCAGACATGATAGTTCCCTCTGGAGAATTGATAGATTGTTAGTAAAAACCCATTTTAAAAGGTCTGGTTATTTGCTGACCCCTCTATGGGTATGAAATGAGTTCTCTTGGATGACCATGGGGATGTCTACAGGAGGAAGAGGGGAGCCTACCACCCCCTTCTAAAATGGGCTGATATTACTGGGCAAGCTAGAAAGCTGAGGGGAAACGCTGAGCAAGGAGCCGTGAACAGGGTGATCAGCTACCTCCAAATGACAATTTTATGAAACTTATCTTATTCCAAGGTGAGGAAATGGTGCTGGTGACAATGTTAAAAAGTGGCAGCAGCCATTTAATAAGCAACTGGTAGTGCTAAGTAGTGTACATGCATTCTTACATTGAATCCATCCCAGGACGCTGCAAGGCAAGTGTTCTCTCTCACTGGTTTATAAATGAGAATCTGAGGCTCTGAAAAGCCAGGTGTCCTTTGGACAGTCACACAGCTGACGGATGGAGGCGGCAGGAATCAAACCCAAGTGTCTCTGGCTCTAAAGCCCTTGACGTTTACTGAGGACAGCAGCCAAGAAATGATCTACTAGAAATGAGCTTATATAGAATATAGATGATTCAGAATCAAACAGTATGATTTGGGGAGAAGAAAGAAAATCAGTTCATCTGGGCTAGTGAAATGAAAATCTCATCCCACTGAGAACCTGCATTGGCCACAGGGCCAGGAGTTAAATTTGTGGCCACTATAAATAGAAAATGTGCTGGCTGGGGATATCTTTTTTTTTTTTTGTCCACATTAATCTCCATTCTTAGATGAAGGAGCCCGCCTCACTTCACATTAGGAGCAGTAAGGGCAGTGGCATGAGTAGGCAGCCTCACAGACGAGTAGAAGCTGAATGTCAGTAGACAGGGGCCCGACTATTAGGGCACAGCTCAAAAGAGGTAAGGGTGGTGGGAAACTGTAGCTGACAGGAAAGTCCATGTGCAGGAGAAGAAAGAACAACAGGCTGAGAGAGGACACCTGGGTTCACCCTGGCCCTGCCCTCTGACTGACCCTGGGCAATGGCTCCAGGGCCATGTGATTCTCAGGCGGGGTGGAGCAAGACTACTCTCCCTCAGTAGGTAATTTCAGTCAGTCCAAGAATGGGAGGGCACTACAGGTACTTAGCTGGGAAAGGCAAGTGGTTACCACTCAGAGGCCAACATGCACAGTAAACCCTGCCTCTGGCCCCAAATGTCGACAATGCCTTTATTGAGAAACACTGAGTCTAACCTCCAATTTCTTCATTTGTACGTAGGAGAGTGGTGTTTCTATCTTGAAGTCCTTACTCAGAGGGGCAGGTCAGTGCAGCAGGTGGGCTGCTGGCCCAGCTCCCTTCCACGACAAGAGCACATCCAGGTGGCTGTGTTTTACATTTTGAGTTTTTAGATGAGCCTTCATTTAAGGAAAAGTTTCCTTCAGTTAAAAAACAAACAAAAAAACAAAAAACAAAAAAAACAAAAAACCAAAACAAGTTTGACAATCAGTGGATTAGAAGGCCTTTAAGCTCCTTCCTGTTCTGAGTATTTGTGAATAGAGAATAATTGTGGCTGAAAGTGAGAAAGAGGAGTTCTACTGAGAAAAGGAGGCAAGCCTGATACGATCTGGAAGAACAAATGACCAGGCCCAGCTGCACACTGAGCTCTTGATTGGCAGACAACCTGATGGGTCAGAGCTGTAGAGGGGTCCTGTATTACCCTTTCAAATGCAGATGTAATCTCACTGGATTAATGGCCAGGGCTGGAAGATTTCCCCTCAGGCTCCTCCTCATTATAATTAGCTGACATTGTTCATATGGAGGTTTGGGTTTTCTAATTGCTGTTCACATAGGGTTTTCAGTACAGGGTGGCATTTCCAAAAGACCCTAAAATGCATATCTATTGCCAGGTATGGAGTCTCCTACACCAAATCCTGGTGTAGGAGAAATTCTTAGAGGTGTACCTCTGTTACAAAAAGTTTCATAAAAGTAAAATTTAAAAGCTAAAATTCATGTTCAATGCAACATGAGAGCTTGCGGTAATTCACCCCTAGAAAGTGAAAAATCTTCCTTTAATGCATGTAGTTACCTGGTAACTGCTTTATCTATTTATATTGTGTTTTCTTACAGTGGTGAATGGCCTTGTTACCTACGAAAGCCCACACATCACAAGGTTGCCCTTTGAATAATTCATTCCAAAACAACTGCTTTTTAGAAAATACATCCTTCATGTTTCCCCAGAAATGAGAACCAAATAAATGAAAAGTGCCTTTAAAAATGCACATTATGAAAAATGAGATAAAATTTATATTTATCTAGTGGACAGTGTTTCTATTCTTTTTGTTGTAATTCTCTATAACAAGATATGAATTACCTAAATAACATATAAAATTGAGCATATATTCTGTCTCTTGCAGCTCTACAACAGGACTAAGGAAGACTTATTTCACTTAGGGGCCAGTGTGTGATATTAGTAGTCATCGTTTACAGGTAAAAATTTAAAAGGCCATATGGTATTAAATGGTGTAAATGAAGACATAAACATAAATAGAAAATGACTGTCTGTTAGTGAACACAGGCCAGTATTAAGAATTCAGTGTTTCTACAGAGCACTCTGTATATGATGCTCTGTGAGAAACTGTAAGGCAGGTGAAGCATAATATGTCGTCCCTGTTTACGAGCCTAATGAGGAAACAGGTATAGCCACTGAAGGGAGATAAGAAACACAGTAAGGTAGAATATCATCATTCAGTATACTTATTGAACACTTACTATGGGCAGCATGATATGTTCAGAAGTAGCACTAAGAAGTAGTATACCAATATGACTTAGAGGCACACATGGCAGAATTTGAGTGTGGTCATGCTGCATTGCTGAGGATATAGATACATCTCAGAGAGCAAGCTGAAGGTGATAGAGTGTAAGGTTACATGAGTGGGGCTCTGCTCCCACGTTCCTATCTGAAAAGTCCCCTCTAACACTCAGACTTCCGCAGGATCCCAGAAGGGCAATCTCTTTTATCAGCTCAGTAAGCCCAAGATTCCATATTCCAGCATTATAGCTTTTCCCATTTAACTTAAGACTCTATTCTTCGTAAAAATAAAGAAGCTTTAGACAATAATTACCAATCTACAAAAAAGAAATAACATGTGCAGACTTGCCTTTACTGCGAGAACATATTTATCAGTTTATACTTTAGAACTCTTTACTCCTTCCTCTTACAGCAGGTGTTGCCTTATCTCTTTCTCTCTCTTACACACACACACACACACACACACACACACACACACACACACTTTAATTTGTCTATTTGTCTGATGAATTGCTCATTACATGGTTATCAATTCTTTTTACTACCACGTTCACTTCCTAAATCCAAGTGAGACATTCCCTCTGCATTATTTCTGTCTGTCTGGGTAGTGAGATGGAGCCAAAAGGCAGAGGATGGCCTTGATCAGGGAGAAGTTGATGTTGCCCTGGTACTTTCCAGCTGCAGAACAGGTCTGCTTTGCTCCTAATATGTTGAGTCAGCTGGAAATCGCAAAGAGAAGTCTAAGAATTGAGGACTCCAAATGAGCATTTTGACTTCTGCAGTGTGTTTCAAGATGTTTTATTTGTGTGATATTGTTCAGAAAATTATATTTCTGTTGATAATTACAAGGAAATATTTGTATAATTTAACAATAGAATTGATTGGTTTTAATGGCATACACATCCTCACATCCCTGGGGGCCTGGTCTCTCAGCAGGAATATGGCAGAAACAAGGGGTATGCTTCCAAAAGAACTGCTAGTCAGTGCTAGAACTTGTAACAAAAGCTGAACATATCAAACCAGTGTGTTGTGTGTGTTAATGAATTATTTTCTTCTAACACACACAAATATATACACACACTCATTTACATATTGAGTTAATGTACCTATAGTACCTTACTTAAGGATTTTCTTTTTTGTCAGAGTCTTGCTGCATCTGCTAGGGTATCCGGGACTTGTATGAGTACCATTAGTTGCATACCCATAGCTTCTACACAGCAGGACAATCTATTATTTTGTCAGCCCCATTCAACCTTACAAAAAGATCTGTTTCTATGGGGCTGATACTCTAAGTGCTGATTTTAGACCAAAGCTTGCTGCTGTATTAGCTTTTTCTCACCATATGCCTAAATGAGATGAATGGAAATGCAAACAGACCCTCAGCTCCAGCAAATGCAACGATTGCTTCACAAATTTTATTTACCATGAGGTCAAAGACAAAGAGTGAAATTGGGCCCTTAGTGAAGAAATGTAAGTGCATTACAGAAGATGCTTTCTCTGAAATAAGAGGAATCTGTATTGACATCAATGGATTTTGTCCTCACTGATCTTTTGCTTAAAATTCATGTTTATTGTCTGCAAGAGAGTAGTATGCACTTGGTTCTGTCATGTTTTCCAATTGATTTCTAGCATTTGAATAGATTTTAATTTAAAAAATTATGGATTAAAAAAAATCATCACATTTTAAATAGCATGAAATATTTTTGTTCTTGAGAATTTTGCTTTTAATAGTTTTTGGTCTGGTGCTTTTTATGGGGGAAAGGTTTATTCCTGATCTTCTTTTTCAGTTTTCTTCTATAGTTATTAACTTATTAATATTTTTCATCTCCTTTAAACCTTCTCTTTTTATTGAGGTATATTTCACAAACAGTAAAGTGCAAAAATCTTAAGCATATAGCCTGATGGCTTTCACATATGTATAAAAACATGTAACCAAGACATAGAAACAGACATTTCCAGCTCCCCAGTAGGCTTCCTCATTCTTCTCCCCAAAAGTAACCATTATTCTAATAGCTATCACATATATCAACTTTGTTTGCTCTTGTTTTTTTATACATGAAATCACCCATCATGTACTCATTTGTGTCTGGCTTCTTTTGCTCATTAGGTTTCTGAAAGTCATTTATTGGGTTATAAAAATTTTTTTGCAAATATACAAAGAATTACTGAAAATATTATCTTTCTATCAAATCTGTAGAAAATACTTGAGAAGTGACTATAACCAAAATGAAATTAATCAGAACAGCGACTTCAAGATAAGGAGAGTTTAAAAAACGAGGACATAGAGAGGAGTAAAAGAGTATGAAGTATCTTCCTAGCTATCTAAATGCATAATTATCATACATTAGGCAAGGGCTAAGACAATGATCCTGGAATAGAAGGCATTAGAATAGAAGCAAATAAATAATGCTTGTCTTAAACTAAACAAAGTACTAAATCTCTATACAACCTAAGAATATAACAGGAGGGAAGGGAGAAAAATCATATGGGAAAAGACTCATTTGGAGCAGGGAGAAGAGTACTGGGAGAAAAGATGTTCTAAAGAGCTCTTCTTACTAAAGAAAGAATTAAGGAGATAAAAGATTGATGCCTTGTTGGAAAGAAAATAGTTGGTATTTGCTTTCTGTGTAGTAATTACATAAAAAGATTCTTGATTGTGACCCCAGGAAGGAAAAAGTGAATATTTATGAATTGGAAAATTACAGTAGCATTCCTAACTAATGGAAGATGAGGGGAAGAGAATAATTAAACAATAAAAAATGGAACAAAGACCAAAAGAGTACAACAAAAACATATAAAGTAAGATGCAAAACTAAAATCAAGAATATGAGCTTTATGTAAATAAACTAAATTCTTCATTTAAAAGCAGACTAATAGAGTGGATATGTTGTTTACAAAAAACACAAAGAAAGTGATAGACTTCCGGTGCTAGTCAAGAGCCTACCAGAGCCTCTCTTTTCCACTGATTCCAATTAAAAATCTGGAGAGACTACAACAACAATGAAGCAATTATCTGAAGAATATGAGATGTAAACAATAGCAGATGTATATAGAGAGAAAAGTGAAGAATGACCAATATGGGTTGAGTTTCCTTTTTATTTTTCTTCTCAATAAAATGTTAACAAATAGAATACAGAAAGATATAAAAAGGATACTATATCACAGTCAAATGGGATTTATCTTAGGAATGAAAGGCTGGTTCAACATTTCACAATCAATCAATATAATTCACCATATTAACAGACTAAAGAAGATAAACTGCATCATCATCTCAATAATGCAAAAGAAGCATTTGACAAAATCGAACATCCATTCATGATAAAAACTCTCTCTGCAAAATGGGAATAAAAAGAAATGTCCTTAACCTCATAAAGAGCAAGATATGTTTATTAAAATTCATTTTTAAAAAACCGGAAAACTTTAATGGAACAATTACCAGAGATTAAGTTGAGAAGGTGACTAAATAGTGCCCATTAACAAGATAATAGTTAAATTGTACTTAATCTTGTAAAGTTATTTAAAAGATTCTAGTCCAATATGTCTCAGTCCTAAAAATTCTTTAGAATTACTTATAGAGCTTTTTTTTAAAAAAATATATATATATATAATTAAAAATACAGTTTTCTGATGAGCCCCAGACTCCTCGCCTAAACATTAATATATTTTTTTAAAGTCTCCCAGGTAATTCTAATGTGCAAACTAAGTTTGCCTATTCCAGGCTACTGACAAAGATGATACAGATAATCCTCAAATTATTTTATAAAACCAGCTATAATTTAATACCCCAAACAAACAAACAAAACTAGAAACCAATTACTTATGAATATAGAAGAATAAATATAATAAAATATTAGGAAATAGGATTCAGTAATACATGAAAAGATAAATTTACTTTGTTAATGTAATGAATTAAAGAATTTATTGATGTAATGAACTATATTAAATTAACCAAATTAAAGTAGAAGGACTATCATATATAAAGGAATTAAATCACATTAAGCAGTCATTCTAAACAAAAAGAATCCTAAGATAGCTAAAGAAGAAAATTATTTTTGTTATAAAAATTATTTATCAAAATCACTTAAATTGGTGAAACATAGAGCCCATTTCAATCAAAATCAGGAACTTCATAATGCTACTACTATTATCATATTATGAAAGAGTATCTTAAATATTCTATAGCAGTGTTGCTTAAACTTTACTGTACATGAGTCACCTGGGGATCCTTTTAAAATTCAACTTGTGATCTGGTAGGTTTGGGGGATGGGGCTGAGGTTTCTCATCTTTAATAAGGTTCTAGATAAAGTCGATGTTGTTGACTCCACACTTTCAGTAGCAAGATTAGCGAATGCAATAAGATAAGAACATTAAATAAGAAGCATGAACATTAGAAAATGAAAATAAACTAGCTTTTTGACAATTCTTTGAATCTATATTTAGAAAATCTAGGAGACTATAGTAAAAAGGCTAGTAAAATTTAATAAGGTATCTAAACATTTGATAATTATATAAAATAACCTTTATTCTGTGCTTGCAGTAAGCATCTAAAAATAGAAATGGGTAATCATCATTTCCAATCAAAGCAATTCGAAAATACATAAGAATAAACTTACCAAGAATTGCACAATTGCACAGTAAAAAAAATTTTCTTGGAGGACAAAAAAGTTTAATTTGTAGGAATTAGGCTTAAGATAGAAAGAAGATAATAGTATTTTTTTTTATGGTAGGTTTTAAACATGTTGAGTGTGTGGTGCTGGTGGAATATTCAATTAGAGATATCAAGTAAGCAGTTTGATATGTGAGTCTTGTCTAAGAGAGATTGATGGAGACAAAAGGTTTGGAGTTGTTGGTCTTGTTTATCAGGAAAATCTTTTGAAAGGTTTCAGTGTTTCCATGAACCTCCTAAAATGGTTTGGAAAAATTTATGCTTGTGCATATATATATTTTTTTGTGAACAAGGGGTCCATGAGTTAAAAACGTTTAAGGATCACAGACATAGATGGTGGTTGAAGTTACAGAAATGGCAAAATTACTCAGCAAAAATATACAGAGTAAAAAGACAACAAAGAATGAAGGTTAATAGTTGAACAATATTTATAGCGTAGATAGAAGAAGATGCTGAGGAATGAAGAGGAATGTAGTAGGAAAACCAAGAGAGTGTAATGTTATGGAAATCAATGGAAGAAAGTGTTTCAAGGAGGAGGAAGAGGTTCACAGAGATCAGGAAATCTAAGGACAGAACTCTATCTATTAAATAGCAGCAAGGAGGTCATTGGTAATTGATAAGAGGAGTTTCAGTGAATTAATTGAAAGACTTAGTTGGAACTCAAAGCATAAGTTTAAGGGTTAGCCTTAGCAGGTGAATCTCTTCCAACAAGATGAAAAAGGAGAAAATGACAAGGGTAGATTTAATTAACTTTGTAGATCAGATTGTGGGAGGCTGAAGAAAATCTCTTAAGATCAACTTTTCATTCTTCCTAAAGTAAGAGGTGAGGTCCTCCAAGAATATTTTATATTTTCTTTATTGGGTCTTGTGCAATTCTTGGTCAGTTTATTCTTATGTATTTTCGAATTGCTTAGATAATAATAATTGCTGACTAGGAATGTATGAGTTTATAGGCAATGCTAAAAACCAAGTGAAAATCCAGAATATAAAGGGACACCAATATGCACTGTGAACTTACATTTTTCAGTACCACCTGGTAGACTGTAGAAGTTAGGGTGGGATTTTTTTTTTTTTGGTAATGTGTTTGAAGGATATGGGACAGGCTGTTGAGAAGAGTATTATGAGAGGGGTGGCATGATGGATTATGAGGTTTAGACTGAATAAAAAATGAAGTAGAGACAGAAGAGGATTGAAGTCCAAAAGCAGGCATAGTGGAAATGAGAGAGTTAAAGAGCTGGAATAATAAAAGTTTGTTATTAGAGAGTGGAACATTGAAGTTTATGATTGTAGAAGGTGATGGTGATGGCTGAGGTTTCACAAGAGTAGGCAACTACAGTGAAGTGAAGTTCATGAGGAAAGTAGCTGCTATATAAGAATGTGATCAGGATAGTTCTCTGAATGGGACTTGAGGTAGAGAGAAGTATTATACAGAGGCCAAAGTCTTTAGTTAAGACCATGACTAAATGGTTAGCGGTTGATGGAAGAGGAGAAGTGGATAATATGTTAAATGACATGAATCTCAAAAATCAAACATACCTTTTAAACTCAAGGACAGGGAAATGGTTTGAAGATGCACTGGGGAGTGAAAAAAGGCAGAACCTATCCCTTAGAACTATGGAATATAGCATTTAGGAGAGAGCTCTGGAATATAGAGTATGGAAATATAGCCCTTTCACCCAAAAAGTGGTGGCCTTGGGAGATGCATCACAATCAAAAGATTAGTTAGTAAGGCAAGGAAGTGTAGGAAGTGTTCAGGTAGCAGCTGAGGGAATTTGTTTACTCTGGAATAAGATTCATGGGGTTTTGCATTAGGATGGTTTGGATAAAGAGGAGGAATAAAGGTTGGTGCAGAAGAGAGAAAATGCAGATCAGAGAGAAGGTAAGATGGCTGGAAAGATATCTGAAAGTGCTCACATTTTGGGGATGGTGCCCTAGGATGGCAGGAATGGGAGGCAGAATCGGTTGATCTCCACATACCTGACAAAGTCTGCCTTAGTGTTGTATCATACAGCCTGCTTTTTTAAACTTGACATACTGTAATTGGCTGGTGTTTTCTATAAATTATATAGAAGTACCTCAAAGGCTGCCAGTTAATAGATATCTAAGTAGAATTCAAATCCTGAGTGTAAAGTATGGAGATTTATTAAGTGATAAGTCAAAACAAGGATCTGACCTTCTGGAGCCTATAGGCTCTAGACTCTAGAGGGAAATCCATAGTTTAAAAAATGTGTTAAATCCTGTAAACAGATTCTACATATTATAAGAGAGTGTGTCATGGTACATAGCCTTGTGTGGGGTGGAAAGGGTCTGCTTCCCTTGTTTATATAAAAGAGGCTATGTAAAAAAGTGAGAAGAATGTGTTTAGACAGACTGACCTGAGGTTCAATTTATTACTCCACAATTAATGCTATGTAAAGCTGGAGAGTTTTATTAAATTCTGAGACGAAGTCTTTTAATTTCTAAATTGAAGATAGGTTTTATATCTTGTTGGGTAGTAGATAAGTGTAAAATAAGTTAATGTAAATGTAGCATCAGGTATAGCAGTTAAGACATGGTAAATAATCAAAAGGTTAACTATCTCTTTCTTTTGAGTACTTCCTTTAGGTACTTCAGTAAATACTAATAAACTTATAAATTAAAAAATGTATCTGATCATTATGCAAGCTATTTCTTTGACATTATTAAATTTAGATTAGGAAAATTATCTTACTCATTTAGGTGACCAAGTTTTTAGACTAAATTAAGTGTATGGTAGAATTTTATGATGAAGCTGGAGTTGGAAATTTTTTAAAAACTTGTACAACTGCTACTCTGTTTTCCTTTTATAAAATGGAAATTAAAAAAAAATTTTTTTCAAGATTGCCATGGTTGTACTTTCTATTTTTCACTTAAAGTCTGTTGATTTTGCCTAGATCTATATGTATCTTTTTAGTGACATGTGTAAGTGTCAAGATGATCCAACATTTAGAAACTTTACCTTAAAGTTCCAGCTGAAAGTGCCTTGCAGGGAAAGTCAGCCAACCATTTTTAATATAAGTAGAGAACACTAAATAAGCAGAGAACACTAAAGCAATAGAAAAGTTATTCCCTTCAGTAATTCACAATCTTAAATCCTAGGCTAAACAAAAATCCCATTTACATAGTGGATCAATCATCTTTCTTGTGTACAAAGTAATATTAGTTGTCCTGGTAGTAGCCCCCATTTAAAATAGCAAATAGAAACAAATTTGGGAACAAACAGAATTCCTTATTCAGAAACACTTTAAAGAATACAACAAAGTCTCTAATAACTCCCAGCCTGTGTTCCCTAAGATCTTGTGAGGAGGGCACGTGTAAACTGGTCCTTCATAGGTAATGTACATGGGATTGCTGCAAGCAAAGGCTGGATGTTCTTTACCCAACATCTATCGCCTATCCTTCCCTAACAGAAACAGATTTTGACAATTTATCTCTTGACCCTCAGCTCCAAAAAAAGGTTCTGTTTCATCTAAGTCAATCAATATTTGACAATTCCCTGATGACTGATGAAGGGGTGGACATATCCTGAGGCTCAAGCGAACTGTGGCTATACTCCATGCTTGAGAGAGAGATTGTCTGTTCTGGATTTGAACAATGGAGCATATGGCACTTGGACACCAGAAAGTACCCAGTGTGCACGAGGGAAACCAAGCTAAAGACAAAGCCAGTGCTGAGGACTGCAGAGCACAGAGAGGGAAGAAAGACGGGTCCTCCATGAGCCACTGTTCATACTGTCCTGAGGCCAGCCCTGCCTCTGAAGTTATCCTTGTATGAGACCATTGGCCAGGATGAGTGGGGATCAGATGCATTTTAGACAGATTAAAAATTTATTAACTGAGAGCTGGAACTTTACACACATTCAGATGGAGAATATGGTTGAGCATGTAGGCATGTAGCCATTATAGTCTCATGGGAAACCAGGGACCTTCAAACAATAGAGATCCGAGTTCCAGTGCTGGATCCTGAATTTATTGCCAGTTGCAAGATTTGCGGCCAGGTTTTTTTTGCCTTAGTTGACTGTAGATGCTCAGAAGTTGTTATTGAATAAATAAAGGAATTAATGAGTAATAATAATGTTTAATCAACATTGAATAACATTTGATATTTTGTGGTGGTCTTCCATTTTCATTACCTGGTATCAACCCTATGGTAACCTGTGAGGTAGGTATTACTGTTATATTCATTTACAGATGAACTGAGTAATTTTTGTGCCCTTTACCTCCACATCTAAAAGAGAATAGATTTACATTTTTTAAGCCTCTAAAGGAGAAGAAAGTCTAGGAAGTTTAGTAAAATTATTTAATAGGCTGAGCTAACCATCTGTGAACTTTCGCTTTTTGTTCTTAACCAAATGTTGGAAATTGAACTACATGTGTTTCTATCCCGAACACTACAAACTATTCAAAGAAAATGCTCACTATTATTCCTGGGTCCAGATGCAAGAGGTCCATGGTAGTCAATGCTCTGTAATTAAATGAGATTTCAGGCTGAGCTTCTAATCCCCTGAGACACAGAATGTGCAGCTGTACTAATAACTCAGCCTATTATATGGAAAGCCAGCCGGGTCCTTATTTCTTTATGTACATACACACACTCACACATATACATTCACATTTATATGTTTAAAGCCAACAACAATCCAAACACAAGGTTCTCATTCTGTCTTTAAATATGGGAAATAATATTAGATTAAGTTAATGTAATCACTAACATCATGTTCTGTAAATTGAAAACTAATGCAGCTTTGTTCCCCAACCCCCAGACTGCTCAAGAAATCAAAATTTCCAGAATACTCAGACCCGCACTTTTCAATGATAAAATATATGTACCCCACTTGGAGTAAGGTGCATAATTTAATATTTTATTGTGTTTGATTTATAGGCTTCCTCAGTCCTTATTAAATTTAAGTTTTCACGATTGAGGAAAAGCCTTAAAGAAAACATATTTTGTGGTTAAAGATGTATCCCACATGTGCTGGGCTGGCAGTTTAAAAGGCCACTCCTCTCCAAGCCCTCACCGCGCTGCTGCAAGTTCAGACTGCAGAGCTCAGGTTAGCGGGGCTGAAGGAGAAGGGTCATTGCAGGTTCCAAGCTGAGAGCAGTGCTTATTTCTCAGAGGTCTGACATTACATCAAAATCTACTCCAGGACAAAACCTGATATTTAAAGCCTTGAAAAATTATATCAAAAACTGGCTTTTGTCATTAAAAAAAAAAGAATTTTAAAGGGGTAGGGAGAGTGATTTGTTTCTGACAACTTTGGCAAGGCTTTCGATAAGTACACTTTTGGAGCAGCAATTCCCTAGTTGACAAAGACCTGGATGTGACCTCAAATATCTACAGCCTGAGAAATGTTACATGGAGCCACAGACCTTTTCAGGCAGGAATTCTAGGTCCTGATGAACTGATCGAGCTTCCTCTGGACTTTTGACTGTCCGTAATCTTTCCTAAAAACCTCTCTGCCCCCAAGGACTCTGGCCACTGAAAAGGATCCAACCTACAGGATTGACGTCACTGAAGAATGGAAATATCCTTTCAGCTTTTCCAAACTCACAGTCTCTGCTTAACTCCACTGCCTCCTGACCTTGAACATGCTTCCAAGCCCCTTGTCCCTAAGGAATTATTTGCTCATGCTTCTCTTGCTTCTTTGTGTTTCTATTATGTCAATGATCAAATTCTTTCCTGCTTCCTAATCCACACAACAGGGAACAGGAGGCTTTGCTCTCTTCTTTGTGTCCTCTATCTCATCTCAAAGTCATCTTCAATTCTTTCTTCTCCCACACTCACTATATCTCACCAATCACTAACTCTTACAGATTCTCTCTTCTCAAGATCTCCTGAAACCATTTACCTCTTTGTATTTCCACTGCCTTAACTGAGCCCAAGCCACCTCAAGGTTTTGCTTTTATCATCACAACAATCTAATCAGTTTTCAGGATTCAAGTTTTGTCCTCTATCTGCCTCCCCTTGTCCATTCATTCCTTACTCTGCTGCCAGACTGATTTTTCTAAAATGCATATTTATCTGATCATCTAATCCTCCTGCTTAAAACTCTTAGTATGTTCCCTCGAAATAAAATATAAACTCCTTACCATGACTTACAGGGTTCTGTGAACATCTCTTCCAGCTAACTATACACTCCAGAGATACTTAACTCCTGTTAGTTTCTCCACTGAAGTCTGTTGGACCATTCCTTGCCTCTGAGGCTTGGCCTGTGCTGGTCCCTAGTACTCTCCTTGTCTCTTCAACTGGCTAATTCCTACTTATGTTTTTGTTATCAAATTAGATGCCACTTCCACCTGGACATCATCCTTGACCTCCTTCTCATCTTGCTCTTCTCTCACATAGCATTTTGTTCTCCGCTAGTACAGCATGCAGATGTTATTATAATTGTAGTTTACTTTCTTTTTTTCTGTCTAAACTAAAAGCTCCCCAAGAACAGAAGCTGTATGTACTTTGCGCTTTTATACCTTCCTCCCCTACCTCAGGGAATAGCATATAGAAAGGCATTTAATAGCCATTAAAAATCCATCTTTGTGTCCTTCCACACATCTTGCCTCAATTCCTTCACAAAGTGGATGCTCAATACCAATTTGATTAATCCAATCAAATTGACACATTGCTCAAATTTTCTGATAGAAAATGCAGGTATGATGGAAAAAAACCCAAGTGTCCTTGGATAGATGACTAGATAAAGAAGATGTGGTACATACATGCAATAGAACACTAATCCCATAAGAAAAGATGAAATACTGACATTTGAGACAACATGGGTGGATCTCAAGAGTATCAGGCTATGTAAAATAAGTCAAATGGACAAGAACAAGAATCAGATGATTCCACTCATCTGTGGGATAAAAAACAGAAAGCAATAAATGAACAAACAATAAACAAACAAACAAAAAACTCGTTGAAACAGACAACAGAATGGTGCTTACCAGAGGAAAGTGAGGGGAGGTTAAAGAGGGTAAAGCAGGTCAAATACATGGTGATGAAATGAGATTAAACTTTGGGTGATGAGCATACAATGTAGTAAACAGGTGATATGTTATAGAATTTTTGCACTTGAAACATATAATCTTATTAACTAATGTCATCCCCCAAAATTTAATAATAAAAAAGAAAAAAAGAAAGAAAATGCAGGTCTGTTGAGACACATTAGCTGGCTTAGAAACTATTAAAATGTTATCTGCTGGAAAATAGATTTGATTCTGCTGATCAATGACATTTTATCACTAAGATGACCAGAATAACCAGGACATGATATGGTTGCTTGCAATCATTTGGCAGATGTTGGTGTTCGATTTTTATTGTCTGTGTGACACATCTATTGCTTAAAAGTTGGCTGGCATAGAGATCAGTAGGAATTAAAAGTGACTATAAAACTGTTAATAATAATAACTACAACCAGTAATAGGAATTTATCATGTTTTTTACATGCGTCGACTCATTTAATTCTCATGATAATTTTGTGAAGCAAACATTGTTATTATTCTACTTTACAGGTGAAATAACTGAGACTGAGAAAGGTAGAGATGGAAGGTAAACACCAGAAGTCTTACTTTAAATTTCATGCTTTTAAGTATTATGCTGCAATGCCACTACTGTATGCTTGGATAACTAACTTGGAGCATGGATTGTGAATGTATAAATTTATGGGCTATGCAAAAGCCTTAGGAGTCTTTCGTGTAGGCAGCATGCAGAATGCTTAGGAAATAAGGTCAGTTTCTTGTCATACCTGCTGGACTTGATTTTTAATAAAGCTTTGCAAGCAAGTCATAAGAGAAATGGGAGCAATTTGGAAATAAATTACTTCCATTATGCTGCATGATCTTCTATATACTATGGCATCTAGAAATTATTCACAGATGTATGTTTACAGTTAAAAAATCAACTATACTGTGCTCAATTATATGGGGGGACTCTAGTAAACAGTTTTTAATTGGATTGAAATTAAGATAAATTTAGGATAATGAAGAAAAATGTCTTAACAGCAAGATTTATAGACTGTGTGCAAAACTCCCATTGAAAGTGAAGGAAGCCCAGTATTCTGAAATGCAAAATTTACATGCACATGAGGAAAAAAGATTATGTGTACAATTTATTTCCATGTAGTCATGAAATTCTTTTGCAACAATTAGGGTATATGTGGGTTATTCAATAGACAGATATGAGCATTTGCTGGGTACCAAATCCTATGCTAGCTACTATGGAAGATACAAAATTCTCTGAAATCTAGTTACAGATCAGAAGTAATTTAAGTCTATTTAGCTTTAAAACATCTCTGTTAAAGAGACTATATAGTGTCCATGAAATGAGAGAACTGAGTTATTAAATTTTCTTTTAGACAACATGCTGCACTTGATAAAAAAGGAAATGAGATCTTGGAAGTATATGCATCCTGAAAGAAGAGAAAGACAGAATTTACTTTTCTCCTCCTGTAATTCTAGAATTTAAACGAAATAAAAAATATGTGATACATCCCATATGAAGATTTAAAAAATAGATTCTTTAAAAATGCTAGTAATATGAAGTGAGTTTTGAAGGATAGCACTAGAGCCTACCTTCAAAATCATATAAATGATTCAGGACAAACTATGGTATATTCTAAATACCTTCTGTTCAAAGTGTGTCCTGTGGATTAGCAGCATCGGCATCATTTGAGAGCTTGTTAGAGATGCAGAATCTCAGGCCCACTAAATCAGAATCTGCATTTTAACAAGATCCAAGGTGAATTCATGTGCACATTACCATTTGGCAGCATTAGCCTGAATAATAAGTCTGTGACACAGGAGATTTTGCATCCTTGCTCTTTCTGCAATAAACATGTGCTACCTGTATCTCCTCTTTCTAAATTCTTTCACCTTAACTTCTCCCCCAAACCATCTCTAGATGAGCTGATTTTTCTTAGCATCTCCTAAACAAACTTAAGCTCTTTTTTCTCAACTGCTTTTCATAGAGCTGCTCTTTACCTGAATGCCTTCCATTTTCTTTTCTGTCTACATTATAAAGAACCATTTGCATTTTCCATATATGCTATATTCTTTTATGCCTTCTGTTCATATTTCTCTCCTTATCCCCATTTTGACCCATTTGGCCTTCAGAATTCTGTGAAGACCTCTTTATCCCCTTCTTATTTCACTCTTAATTCTTTGTTTACTTAACTTCATTCTCAGAGTACTAGATATATTTCCATATTATAGCTCTAATCATACTGCAACGTAATTATTAATGTGGTCTCTTACAGTATACTGTGAGTGTGAGAGTATCAAGAGAAAAAAATGTTTTACCTGCTTTTGTAACCTGAGTGCTTACAAAATGTTTGCTAAATGAAAGCTTTATTTGCAAATTAAAGGTTGTGCATGCTTGTTCAGTCAAACACTGGTCAGTAAACTAAGTACTGAGAAGACAAGAATCTCTAAAACGTTGCCATCGCTGCTCAGACACACACATGCACACACCCACACCCACACACACCAACCCCAGACCCCCACACACTTCACCCCAGTCCTACATCCATGCACACACACCCATGCACACACACCTACACCCACACACACCAACTCCCATCCCCCACACACTCCACTCCATACCCACATTCGCACCCATGCACACACTCCCACAAATACATACACCATTTGGCCCCAATTTATTGATTTGTAATAAGTGATACAGCTTCTGCAGAAAAAAATACATAATCAATGTCAGATTGGTCTCGCATTTGACAGGCACTGTTCAGATGAGCCTGAAATACATCAACAGTGCTATGATATGTAAGATCCACGACACAGGTATGTTGTGTGATCTTAAATCAAGTTGGATCTCTTTTAGTATTATAATTTCTCCATCTTTAACCTACTTGTTACCCATTTATTGGAGAAAGAATATTATGGATAACAACCTCTGATGACACAATAAAAAGATATTCAAGTGGCCACTGCAGATTTTTCTGAGAGATTTTTCAACTTTGGAACACTTTGACTAAAGAATAAGATCATTTCTGCCAAGTCTCATTGGAAATTCCTGGTTAG
Source organism: Macroglossus sobrinus (assembly GCA_004027375.1). Lineage (NCBI taxonomy): Eukaryota > Metazoa > Chordata > Mammalia > Chiroptera > Pteropodidae > Macroglossus > Macroglossus sobrinus. The sequence goes on from PVKZ01000288.1 coordinate 753,316, forward strand.
ATGTTTTTTTCTCAATTTATGCAAGCACTTGTTGATTTTTATAAAATATTGTTGCTTTAGAAAAATATGAAAGATTTTAAAATAGACTTAGCTTGAAAGAAAATGGAGTTATTGGAGGTAGAACCTGGACTCAACATTTGGTATAATTTGTTTGTAATACATCGACTTTGGGCATTAGGGCTTCCCCATGTGAACCTAAGGGCGCATAAACACTCAGACCACTGCAGCAGACAATCAGCAGAGGAACAGTAAAGACAATACTCTTAATTTCTGTTTCTGATAAAATGACAGATGTAAGTATCTTAAAAAGTTATAACAGGAATGCTTAAAAATGCTAGCTCCAATATTAACAATAAAATAATTTTAAATGCATAGCTAAGATAACAAAAACATTAAGGATATCCTTAGAGAAAAGTACAGGTTAAGAGAGGTGAGGGAGTATTGGTGTAGGTAGTTGCCTGGGAGAGTTAAAGCTTCGATTTCCAAAGGCTCTAATGAGGGATTCCTGACAGAGTCAAGGGGACACCAAAAGTAAGAAGTACAATCAAATATGAACTGTATAAAGCCTGAATCCCATAAAATTGGGTAAAGAGTTGAGGGAAACACCCCTTAGAGGAAGAAAGTGAGTAAACTTGCTTATATTTTACTCTATTCTAGGTAGAGGTGATAAAAAAATATCTTCTAAAAATTTATAACCAGAAGCTTACCCTCAAGTAGATTTAGAAACACTATCTGCACTCTTTAAACTGAGAATACAGTTTAAAGTGGTCCATATGTGGAGGTTCCTTCAGGGGCCCAGCTGAAATCAATGTGAACCCGGAAGAAACTCACCTTTAACAATGGCTAAAGATAAATGAACTAATCATCAAACTGAAAAAATTAAAAAGAAGAATAGTAAAATAAAAAAGAAAATAGATGGAAGGAAATAATAAAGATAGGGTGAAAATTAAGAAAATAGAAAAAAAAAGAACAGTGTCAAGTTTGGTTCTCTGAAGAAATCTTGCCAAGAAACTAAATAGGAGACAGATTGATGATATGGAATGAAAAAAGAGACGCAACTGGAGAATGCCACACAGCATTTTGACTCAGAGCATATGATGAGAAGTCAGAGATTTGGCTTTAAATTCTAGATCTGATATATTCCAGCAATATGGTCTTGGGTCAGTTTCCTGATCTCAGTGTATCATTGGGAAAATAATGATAGATTGTGATGATAAATGAAGTTGAAAAGTGTTCGGCACATAAAAGCAGAGTAAAAATTAGCTATATATTTTATTGTTATTATTTTTTTTATCACTAGCATTAGAGAGGAGTACCACTGGGGGACTTTACTAGTTTTTGGAATATAAATAGAATGTCAAGAGCAAGAAACAGGGCTGCATAGAGAAAGGACATTTCACAGGAGTGATGGGGGTAGGGGGCAAATGTGTGACTAAATGCATAAAAAGGGATGCACAGGGCCACAGCAAGTCTTGTATGTGGAAAAATCACAGTGTACAGTGTGTTTTGTAACATCAGAAACTCAGGACACACACAGAGAAGTAGTTGTACTTCTTGGAGACACTGTCTGAGAAAACATCAAAAATAAGTTTGCCTACACCTGACCTCTACAGCCCCCAGTTTTCCTCTGTACATTCCCCAAATACATTCACTAGTTTAAGTGTCCATGCCAGGGACCCCTGCTTTAGAAAAATTAGATTAAAACAGTAACACAAGGAAGAGGATCCTGCCAGATTGCATTTTTATATTAAAATTTGGAATAATAAATTAACAGACTCAGTGGGCTGGGACTCACAGAGGTCGTTTAAGCCCTCTCTCTCCCTTCAAATTGAATTGCACCTTAACTAGTTCATCTAGATGAGAAATGGTTTTAAAGAAGTCTAAGGGCTGAACAATATTATGATTATTCACATTCTTGTGTCTTGATACTCTGGCACATAGCTGGCTCTAAATAAGTATTTATTAAATAAGTGTGAGGATGAATAATTTTAACAATTAAGCTGTAAGAACCCAGATATTTTATGATTATATGTATATGGTGCATCAGGTTTTCTCAAGTGTGTGATATTTCATGAGGCATGAACAGTGTTCAGTCCTTAGTCAAAACTCCTGCCCTTCCTTAATTAATGCCAGCCTACCTGAGCAAATCCTGTCCCGGCACTTGAGAATCCCCTCAGGTTGCACTGCCACCTCAGATACAATCTAGAATCCTGGGGACTCCAGAAAATCTATCATTTCTCTCAAGGGAGACACTTCCCAGCAGCATGGTTCCAGAAGAAGATGCAAAGCCATTAGCTGGCCCACCCTGGCTTCAGCAGTGAACCTGCTGCATGGCTAAGCTTTGAGAAAGGAGGGATAAAAAGCCAAGGAAGCCCAGCTGGCACAGCTTCCCCACAAGGACCACACAGCATCCTCCACGGGCAGCTTGTCCTCTGAAAACCAGGACTGGAGATTCCCCTGAACAAGGAGCCCCAAGCCGGGGCTGCTCAGGCTTCTGTCATTATGTAGTCCAGGGAGTCCTCAGACCCGCTGGAACCTGGTGTTTTGAGGGACAGCTGGGAGCTTTGCTCCCGCTGGTCCTGGCAGCCTTTATGGCTGGAGATTGCAGTGCAATGCAAAGGGAGCCATTTGACAGTGTTTGCACCTTATCATTTCCAAAGAATCTCTGCTCTTGAGACAATTGGTGCTCTTAGCTGTCTGTCAAGTTCAAGCACTTTTTATCTTAAATACATCTGAGTGTTGGGGCTGAGGAAACAAAGGAAACTCACCACAAGAGACATTATTAGTAAGGCTCAATTTCCCCCAGGCCCTTATCTTTCTGCTACTCTTTCTTACCATGTCAGTCTAGGGACATAATTGGCCCTGTCCCTGTGGATCGGGCTCCCAATGCACTTTATAATTCCAGTCTGGTGCTGCTGGGCAATGTCCGATTTGGTGACATCACTGTTTCAGGATTAATCAGTAGTTTTTCTCTAGGTTGCCTTCTTACCTCTCTGCCAAGACGTCAGGGACACTCCCATTTGGGGACAATCCACCCTGGCTTTAATCTACATTTTGTCTGTCATAAGAGAGTGGATGGATATTCATAAACAAACAGACCCAAAGGGGTGGTTGTAGCTGGCACTTCAGATGGGATTTTAGTTCTCTGTTACAAAGTGGTAAATAAAATATATTCTACCTATCTTGACTAATATCCTTATAATAACAAAACCAAAGGACGTGTTTAATGGTATAGTTTTTATGTGTCTGAGATCTGGCGAAAATATCAGTCTACTAAATTTAATTATTATTGCATGTATCTGGCTCATCTGTCAATGGGCAGGTAATAGTTGAATAAGTGATAAAGATTTATATAATTTGTGAATTATGAGTTTGTTCCATGAAATTAATTTTTCTCACCTTTATTTCAGTAAGTCACTAATCTCATTATATTCAAGATGTTCACATAATTCATTTTTAACTCATAGTAATGATCTGAAGGGTTTCAGAGCTAATTGTACTTGAAGTATACAAAAAGTAAACATTTTAATGAAAACATATAAATTAAACAAAATATAAAATATAGAAGTTATGTTCCCCAAATTTCCCTTTAAAAATATTCAAAATTTTAGAAAGTAAATTCTAAATTATAATTAATAGGTGTCAAAATTTTATTTAGTATGTTAACATTTAAAATAAATCTTATTTATTATTTTTGAAAGATAAAACTATTCACACTTTAAACATTCTATGTTTATTTTGTTGCCAATATAAAGAATTAGTACCATATTTATCTGAAAAATATAAAAAGTCAAACACTAATTTAAAGATATATACATCCCTATTTTATTTTTGCATTAATTACAGCAGCCAAAATATGGAAACAACCTAAGTGTTCATTGCCAGATAAATGGATCACATTATATACAATAGAATACTACCCAGCCATAAAAAGATGAGATTTTGCTATTTGTGACAACATGGATGGACTTTGAGGGTGTTATGGTAAGCGAAGTAAGTCAGCTGGAGAAAGACAAATACCAAATAATTTCACTTAATATTTGGAATCTAAATAACAAAATAAATGAATAAACAAAACCAAACAGAAACAGACTCATAGATACAGGCAACAGATTGGTAGTTACCAGAGAGGAAGGGCTTTGAGGGAGCATGAAATGAAGAAAGGGGTCAATTGTTTGGTGACGGATGGAAACTAGACTTTTGGCAGTAAGCACATTATAGTCTAGATAGTATTATAATTAGACATTTAATTATAGTGTTGGACTCCTGAAACTTATGTAATGTTATAAACCAATGTTATTTCAATTTTAAAAAGACTCAGAAGCTAACCAGGGTCAGGCCTGGTTAGTACTTTGATGGGAGACCACCTAGGAAGATCTGATGCTATAGGTGTAAAAAAGTAACAATAAAATAAAAGACTCAGTACTATGATATATGCATGATATACTAATGCAAATTTAATACTAATATGAAATGTTAAAATTTAAAATGTTCTTAAGCCACTATTTATAACTTCTGTGAAATATTGTGCTAATTGAACACCAAGGGAATCAGGAATTAGAACAAAAAGAGAAGCAAGAAAAGGATTGTCGTCATTATTGAGAAATGATAGCTTTATGAAAGAATCTATTGCATTCATATTATCTTAGAGAAGGAATTCAGCTTTTCTCTTTACCCAACACTCTTTTCCTCTCACATTCTCCATGTATTCCAGAACAATACCATCAACATAACCCATGATCCTTCACAACTTTGAAATCCCGTAAACTTTTCTTTTGAGGATTTAGGGCAAGAGATGTGGAAATTCATTTCCCTGGGGCCTGAACGGAGGGGTCATGCAGGGGAATGTCAAGAGTTCTGGGCAGTGCTGTGTCTGTTCTGAGTGCCAGATTCCAAGTGATAGAGGCACCCATGTGTTGGCTTGTGTGTGATTGTGGTATGTGGGCCACTCTAAAAAACCTCTCATCTATGTCTAAGGGAGGTTCTATATACATCAGCTATAGTCAGACTCTCCAGGACAACTTGCAGCTAAGATTTTAGAACATTTACTTCCAGTTATTTTCTATACCTTGTTTTCACATATGAGAATACACCTTATGTACACCTTGTATCCTGCTTTACTGTTAAACAAAGTTACCAGTGTAACTTCTGCATTCTTTAAATACTATGAGGCACATGATGCCCTGTCATGGAAATTCACATTATCAGAGTTGGAAGAGGCATCATGTTCTTCTCGCTTTGGTGAATTCGGCAGAAATTAAACCTGAAGCACCAGTCAAAGCAATTAAATAAAAATCCAGAAATATATTCAAAGCACAGTGTTAAATGCAAAAGGCCTTCAAAGATATATAAGACAGTCTCTGTCCCCAGGATGGATAGTTTGCTGGCTTTATTCTGAGCAAAGAAATGACTGAAGGCTAAATTCTGAGAAAGAGGGATGAATAGACCATTGGAATGGACTAGCCTGTTCTGCAAATGATCTACTAAACTTTAGCACACACTTACAAGAGTAATTGGTCCTTTTAGAGATAATATGGTCCTAGAAATTGCTTAGGAGGATGTTATGGCTTTGTCAATTTCCCTTGTGCTAGTATGAGGAGTTACTACTATTGGCTGGAGATATCATGGACTACATTATACTTATTATTTCATTGAAAATTTGATCTTAAAATGTGAATTTGAAATTTTATTTAAATTTGATATTTGAACACTCATTTTCTGGATCAATAACCCCATGAGGACAAATCCTATTTATTCCTCAATTTTAAAAATAAGGCTATATTTTAAGAGCAGTTACACGTTTACTGCAAAATTGAACAGCAGGTATAGAAATTCCCCACATACCCCCTGCTCCCAAATGTAAACAACCTCTCCCATTATCAATATCTCCACCAGAGTGGTACGTTTGTTACAACTGATGAACCTACATTGACACATTAGAATTACCCAAATTCTATAATTTACATTAGGGTTCTTTCATGCTGTTGTACATTCTATGGGTTTAGACAAGTATATAATAAAATGTATCCATCATTATGATATACACAGTAGTTTCACTGCCCTAAAAATTATCTGTGTTCAGCCTATTTATCATCCCTACTTGCTAACCTCTGGTAATCATTTAACTTTTTTACTGTCTCCATAGTTTGGCCTTTTCCAGAATGTCATATAGTTTGAATCATACAGTAGGTAGTCTTTTCAGATTGGCTTCTTTCACTTAGTAATGAGCATTTGAGTTCTTCCATGTCTTTTCATGTCTTGATAGCTCATTTCTTTTTATCACTAAATAATATTCCATTATTTGGATGCACTAAAGTTCATCTACTTAAGGACATCTTAGTTACTTCACATTTTGGCAGTTATGAATAAAGTTGCTATAAACATCCTTGTGCAGGTTTTGTGTGGACATAGTTTTCAACTCCTTTGGAAAATACCAAGAAGCAAAATTGCTCCATCAGATGGTAAGAGTAAGTTTAGTTTTGTAAGACACTGCCAATCTATCTTCCAAAGTGGCTGTACCGTTTGACATTCCCACTAGCAGTGAATGAAAGTTCATATAATTCCCTGTTCTTGCTAGTATTTGGTGTTGTCAGAGGCCTAGATTTTGGCCATTCTAATGGGTATGTAGTGGTATCTCACTGTTGTTTAAATTTGTATTTCTCTGATGATATAGGATGTGGAGCATTTTTTCATATGCTTATTTGCCATCTGTGTATCTTCTTTGTTAAGGTATCTGTTAAGGTCTTTGGCCAATTAAAAAAATTTTTTTGTTTGTTTTTCATTATTGAGTTTTAAGAGTTCTTTGTACACTTTGGATAACAGCCCTTAATAGACATAACTTCTGCAAATATTTTCTCCCAGTCTGTGACTTGTCTACTCATTTTCTTGACATTGTCACTCTCAGAGCTAAAGTTTTTAATTTATTGAAATTCAGTTTATCAATTCTTAACTTTTGTGTAATACCTAAAAAGTCACCATCAAACTCTAGGTCATCTAGATTTTCTCCCATGTCATCTTCTACCAATTTTATATTTTCGTGTTTTACATTTAGGTCTCTGATCCATTTGGGATTAAGGTATATGTGTAGATTCTTTTTTTTTTTTTTTTTTTTGCATGTGGCTGTCCAGTTGCTCTGCACCATTTGTTGAAAAGACTGTCTTTGCTCCATTGTACTGCTTCTTTATCAACGATCAGTTGATCCATGATCAGTTGTCATTCTTAATAAGAATGACAGGTATTAGTCATTCTTAAATCAGGTATTAAGTACCTAATTGCATATAGCATTGTCCTCAGTGCTGTCAAAGTGTCAGGCCTGGGCACTATGCCATGTACAGATCAAACAAGCTTTGAGGTCCTCCAAGTACAATGGAAAAGAAATGTTTTGCCAGCTTGGAACATTTGTCACGAAATTATTCACAAGTCAAGATCATTGCTTGCTTAATACTAGGCACAATTTTAAAAAATTAAAATGGCCTGTGTGAACCCATTACTGACTGCATTTATTAGTTTCCAGTTGCTACCGTAACAAGTTACCACAAACTAGTAGCCTATCGCAGTTCTGGATATCAGAAGGTACTCTCAAGGCTGTGTTCCTTTTCGAGGCTTCAGGGGAGAAATCGTTTCCTTGTTATTTTCAGTTTCCAGAGGCCCCTTCAGCTATCACTCTGATCTCTTGCTTCTGTCTACACAGCTCCTCCTACTTACTTTGATTCTTCTGCCTCTTCCTTATAAAGACCACTGTGGTGGTGAGAAGAGGTCAGGCAGCCCAGCTTCATGAAGGCCCTTGCAAGCCATGGACCTCAGGCACCTGGCTGCCGAGATGCCCAAGAGGAAGTTAGCTCTACCAAGGGGGCAGTGAAGGAGGAGCCTTAAGAGGAAATGAGCAAAGCTGCAGCTAAACCTGCTCCTGCAAAAGTGGAAACATAGTTAAAAGAAAAGCAGTAGGAAAGGATAAATCTTCAGACAAAAAAGCGCAAGCAAAAGAGAAAAGAGGAGCAAAGAGATAACCGAAGGAAGTGGCTAACCCAAAGACTAAAGATTTGCCCATTTCCATACTCTTAATCACATCTGTAAGAGCCTTTTTACCATGGAAGATAATGTAGTTTCCAGGGATTAGGATGTGAACATTGTGTGTTGGTGGGGGAGTGGTGAAAGGAAGGGCAGGGGGAGCATTATTGAGCCTACCATACCCACCTAGGTTTTCCAGATGTGATAAGTTGCATAATATTTTACCCTAAAAAAAAATCATTAAATATGGACCAGCGAAGCAATCGAAGAAAGAAAAATATCAGATGAAAATGACAGTTGCCAATGTCATAATATTGTTTGTCTCTAGTTTTAGTATCTGGTACCAAAGACTTGAAGAGATGTTTTTTTCTGCCTTCCTTTCCTTCTGGGGCTATTCTTAGCTTGCTCTAAGATCCATGTTCACTCAGTTGTGGCTGCAGAGTTGGGCATCTCCAAGTATATCTGCTGCTTTTCAAAGGCTGAATGGTCTCAGAGTCCTCTGGGCTGCCCAGCTGGGTTTCTAATGCAGGGCCTTCTTTCTTTTTACATCATCCTCAACTCCCTCCTTCTTCCCCCTACCCCCTACCCACTTTTCTCCTGGTATAGCAGACATTACACAAATATCAGAGTCCCATGAGAGAAGTCAAAGACATTATTCCAGACTTCTTAGGTTGGCAGGAGGGGAGGAGGTAGGCACCCAACTTCTACCTTTACCTGTATTCTATCACTTGATTTTAAGCTGCCACCTTGAGTGATGGGGTAAACCAGCAGCAGCATGCAGAGGAGGAAGCATCTTTTTGCTCAGTAGATCAAACCCTTCTCCACCATTTTTATGCCCCTTATTTGTCATTCCATCCCCTGGTCACCAGGTATCCAGGCAAGGTGTTACTTGTTCCTGCATCTAATACAAGGAGGCTTTATACTAGCCCTTGGTATATAATAATAATAATAATAATAATAATAATAATAATAATAATAACAAAAACAACAGTTTCCAAAATAGAAAGCTATGGATGAGGCAGCTTGTGAATTCAAACTTCCTTGGGATGGGTGGGTAGCTGCTGGAGAATTTCTTCGTAAAACAAGGGTGGACTTTCTAGTTACTCGAGTTAGGCTGGTTGATATACCAAACAACCCAACGAAGTGTTCTTCTCCAATGACCCTGGGAGGGGGGCCCCTGCAAGCACTCAGTCACACCTACATTCTGCTTTAGAGACTGTTCTGTCCATTCAACAGTCAGAATTTAGCCAAAGTGCCAGCAGGCTGGCATCTCTTGACATGTGTATGCAACTGTTTGAGAGAACTTTGGAATTGGAACAATCAAAGCCAGATAAAAATGATAACCTACATTTGCATAACCCACTCCAATTTACAGGGCCTGGAGTAGGATGAGGGAAATGAGGCCTGTGACATATTTCCCTCTGGCACAAAATTTAAGCAGACGCCATACAGTAATCAAGTAATCAAGAAAAATAATATCTTTATGGAATATTTTTTTAAATCAAAATTAATCAAAACCCCCATGATGAACAAAACATCAACATTTTAAATAAAGATGGGATTAACAACAATGTTATTGTGATACCATATTAGAACCTGAGACCATAAGAAAATTCAGCAACACTGATCTTGTCTCTGATGTTTCATTCATAGTAGACTTTTTTGCATTAACCCTTATATTTTAAAAATATTGCATTGCAATATTATTTTTTTTCATTACAGAGTTTTTCTGTGCCCTTAAATTTTGTGGCCTAACGTGAGTGCCTTGCTTTCTTCAGCCTAGTCTCAGCCCTGCAGTATATATGGCAGTTTGGGGCTTTCACCTATGTGAGCTTTGCAACTGCTGTGTAAGGTGAACAAGGCAAGTATGACTATCTACATTTGATAGTGAGGGAATTAACTCGCAAAACAATGTGGACTCCACATGTGCATGATGAACAAGAAATTAAAATTCAAGCCTGCTGACTGTACATCTAGGGCTCTTTCTATGACACCAGAGATTCTCAATCTCCAATGCACCAAAATATCATCTAGGAAAATTATTGAAACCCAGATTCCTGAATTCCCAACCATGGGAATTTTGATTCTGAGGGTCTAGGGTAAAATATAAGAGTCTTCATTTTTAAAAAATACTCATACAAGGTGATTTTGATGCCAGTGAGCCATGGACCACTTTTTGGGCAATTCTATCAGGCCCCAGGCAGATGCCCCAGACTATGGTGGCACAGGCACTACTGCAAGAGCTTGCAGTTCTGATCATTAGCATTTCTGCTTGTAAAAAGATACTTGAACTTAAAATATTACTTTATCTAGTAAAGGTAACCTCAACTAACTAACAACTATCAACTATTAACCCATCATCACTATCATTAACTAAAGAAAAGCAGAGTCTTAATCCACAGAATGATGATGCACTTTGAGGCATGGGAGCAGAAGGAAAATCTGAAAGATGGTGACCACTCCTATTGGGAGTGGTTTCTGAGCCATCACAGGTCTTCTAGAGAGTACTGGACACCTGGGATGAGTACCTGAGAAAAAGAGGGAACATGACCTCGAGGACAAACTTTGGCTACTTAATAAATTTACCAACGCTGGTTAGGGTAGTTTCAAAGCTGGAATCAAGTATGAGAAAATGTTATAAGAAAAAAAACTCATATTTTTTTACCTTAGTACTTGTGGAAATAGTAACTTAAGCTATAAATGTGTTATCAGGTCACAAAACATTTTTTAAAAGTTGGGCTGAATTTGTGGCTACCATGAAAGCAGCTTGAGAAAGAATCTTATAAGTGTTGCCAAGAAAGGTTTTCTGCTTGAGGTTAGAAGCATGAAAAGCAAGCAAACAAATAATAATATTTAAATTGGATTCTTAAACTATTCATCTCTGAAAAAAATAACAGTTGCTATTTTCTTTTCTATCAAGTGCTAGCTATGCGGATTTTACCAAAACTTTTCATCTAGGTTTTCCAGTTAATTGTACTTTAGTGGTTTACTGTAGTCTTGCATAGCTTGATTATGGCTAAGAGCAGAATTTCATGACAAAATAAATTTATTGACCTGTCTTGTTCTTTGGGCTATGGGTAAAAGAAAAGGGCTGGTTATCTAACAATTGAAGTTAAAACAAATTGGCCTGAAGAAACTTTTTTATTTAACTCTTTCAATCCGTGAGCATGAGATATCTGTCCACTTATTTGTGTTTTTTTCAATTTCTTTCATGAAACTATTAGTTTTTGGTGTATAGATTTTTCACTTTCTTGGTTAAATTTATTCCTAAATATTTTATTGTTTTTGATGCTATTTTAAATGGGATTTTTTATTACTTTTCAGACAGTTCATTGCTAGTGTATAGAAATCCAACTGATTTTTGTACTTTGATTTTGTATCCTACAAATTTACTGAATTCATTTATTAGTTCTAACTTTGTTTTATGTTTTGTTTGTTTGTTTGTTTTTTGGTGGCATCTTTAGGATTTTTCTATGTACAGATAATTTCATCAGCAAACAGAGATTTTACTTCTTTCTTTCTGATTTGGATGCCTGGGTAGAACTTCCAATTAAATAGGATTGGTGAGAGCAGGCACCCTTGTCTTGTTCCTGATTTTAGAGTGAAATTTTTCAGACTTTCACTGTTGAATATGATGTTAGCTATGGATTTGTCATATATAGTCTTTATTATATTGAAGTATGTCCTTTCTATGTTCAATTTGTTGGGTTTTTATCATAAAAGGATGTTGAATTTTGTCAGATGCTTCTGCATCTAGTGAGATGATCACATGATTTTTGTGTTTCATTCCATTAATGTGGTATATAATATCTATTGTGTATGTTGGACCACCTTTGCATCCAGGAATAAATCACATTTGATTGTAGTGTATGATTATTTTAATATATTGTTGAATTTGATATTTTGAGAATTTTTGCATCTGTGTTGATCCGAGTTTTCTTTTCTTGTAGTATTTTCATCTGGTTTTCATACCAAGGTAATACTGGCCTTGTAAAATAAGCTTGAAAATATTTTCTCCTCGTCTATTTTTTGGACGAGTTTGAAAAAAACTAGCATTAATTCTTTAAATGTTTGCTAGAATTTAATAAATTCTAAAGCTATTTAGTATTGGGCTTTTCCGTGTAGGGAGTGTTTTGATTACTGATTCAATCTCTTTACTTATTATTGGTCTGTTCAGATTTTCATTTCTTCATGATTTAGTCTTGGTAGTTTGCATATTTGTAGAAATTTATTCATCCACTAAGTTGCCCAATTTGTGGGCATAGTAATCTCATATAATCTTTTGTATTTCTGTGATATAAGTTGTAATGTCTCCTCTTTTATTTCTAAGTTTACTTATTTGAATCCTTTCTTTTTTTCTTGATAAGTCTAGCTAAAGATTTGTCAATTATGTTTACCTCTTTTAAAAAAACAACCATTAATCTCACTGATTTTTCTACTGGTTTTCTGGCCTCTATTTCAATTGCTTTTGCTCTGATCTTTGTTATACTCTTCCTTTTACTTACTTTGGGCTTAGTTTGTTCTTTCTCTAGTTTCTTGAGGTTTAAAATTAGTTTTTTTTTAAGAAATATTTTTAAATGTGAGCATTTATTGTTATAAACATCCTTGTTAGCGCTGCTTTTGCTGAATCCCATAAGTTTTGGTATGCTGTGGTTCCATCTTCATTTGTTTCAAGATAGTTTTCAATTTTTATTTTGATTTCATCTTTGATCCTTTTGTTATTTATGAGTGTGTTATTTAATTTCCACATATTTGTAAATTTTCCAGCTTTCCTCTTGTTATTGATTTCTAGGTTCATACTATTGTGGTTGGAAAAGATACTTGGTATTATTTCAATCTTAAAATTGCTAAGACTTGTTTTGATCTAACCTGGAGAATGTTCTGTGTGGATTTGAGAAGAATGTGCATTCTGCTGATATTTAATGGAATGTTCTCTATATGTCTGTTTGACTAATTTAGTCTAAAGAATTGTTCAATTCCAATGTTTCCTTATTGATTTTCTGTCTGGATTATCTATTCATTGTTGAAAGTGGGATATTGAAGTATCCTACTATTATTGTATTGTTGTCTATTGTTCCCTTCATATCCGTTAGTATTTGCTTAATATACTTAGATGCATCAACGTTGTGTGCATATATATTTATAATTGTTATGTCCTCAGGAGGAATTGACCTCTTTATCATTACATAATGACCTTCCTTGTCTCTTCTTAACAGTTTTTGACTTAAATTTTATTTTCTTTGATATAAGTATAGCTACCCTTGCTCTCTTTTGGTTTATATTTTCATGGAAAATCATCCCTTTGCTTTGGGCCTAGGTATTTCCTTGAGGCTGAATCAAGACTTTTGTAGGCAGCATAGAGTTGGGTCTTGTTTTGTTTTGTTTTGTTTTTAATCCATTCAGCCAGTCTGTGCTTTTTTATTGAAAAATTCATTTACATTTAAAGTAATTGTTTGATAAGTACTAGTCATCTTGTTAATTGCTTTCTGACTATTTTGCAGTTCTTTTCTTCTTTTCTTCCACTCTTGCTATCTTCCTTTATGAATTGATGATTTTCCATAGTGTATACTTTAATTCTCTTTTCTTTATCTTGTGTGTATCTATTATAAATTTTTACTTTGTGGTTACTGAGGCTTACTTAAAATATCATATAATTTTATAGATATAATAGTGTATTTTAAGTTGATAACAACTTAATTCAATCACATATAAAAGTTCTACCTTTTTATCCCCCCATAATCATTTTATGCTTTTAATACCACAATTTACATCTTTATTATGTACCCAGTAAAAAATTATTGTAGCTATAGCTATTTTTAATACATTTGCCCTTAACCTTTATCCTAGAGTTAAGTTGTTAACATATTACCATATTACAGTATTTGAATTTTCTGAAACTGATTGTATACTTACCTTTACCAGTGTGTTATATTTTCATACTAATTAGCATCCTTTCATTTATGTTTGAAGAACTCCTTTCAGCACTTTTTATAAGGCAGATATAATGATGATGAACTTCCTTAGCTTTTGTTTATTTGAAAAAGTCTTTATCTCTCATTCATCTCTAAAGGAAACTTTGCTGAATAAATTTTGGTTGAAAGATTTTTCTTTCAGCATTTTAAATGTATCACACCATTCTCTTCTGGCCTGTAAAGTTGTATCTAGAAATTTTTTTATAGCCTTACAAGGGTTGCCTCATGTGAGAGAGATTTTTTTCTCATGTCACTTTAAAAATCCTCTTTTTGTCTTTGACTTTAGATGGTTTTCTAATAATGTGTTTTTGGGAAAATTGTTTTGAATATCTCATGAATTTGGATGTCCAAATCTCTCTTCGGGTTTGGAAAATTTTCAATCATTTTATATTTAACCCATTTCCCATTTGCCTCAAGAATACTCATCAATGGCACTCATGGCTGCAGTGTTTACCCCAAGATAACTCACAGATTACAGTCCTAACTTTACCCTCAAAGTTCACCATGATATTTTTGTGTGGAATGTGATGTTCCTATTTGTGTTGTTCTGTGCTTTAAAATTTATCACATGAAAAAAAAAATATTAAATACTGATTATCATATATATTTCTGTTACATTAGGAGTGAAGACAAGTTCTGTCTAGCTATAACTCCAAGAACAGTTCTTATATTTTATTTAACACTGAAAATCAGTCAGATTTGCTTCAGCCTCAAAGAGCGTGTTTATGTAAAATTAAATTAACACTGGCAGCAAGCCACACTTTTTTTCTAAACAATAAATAGGTTAAATAAGCTTCCTGACTCTTTCTCCTTCTCTTCTCTTTCTGGGCCCCCAAAGTGTACATTATTTCTTTTTAATGATGTTCTATAAGTCTCATTGGCTTTCTTCATTTCTTTTTATTCTTTTTTCATTTGCTCCTCTAAAAAATAATTTTAAATGATCTCTTTCAAGTGCAGTAATTCTTTCTTCTGCTTAGTCCAGTCTGCTGTTAAAGCTCTCTATTGCATTATTCAGTTCAGTCATATTCTCCAGCTCTGAAATTCCTGTTAGGTTCTTTTTAATGTTTTTTTTTTCTCTTTGTTTAACTTCTCATTTTGTTCTTGTATCATTTTTCTGATTTTGTTAAGTTGTGTATCTGTGTTCTTTCTGTGTATCTGTAGCTTTCTGTGCATCTTTAGAACAATTATTTTAAATTTGTTGTCAGCCAATCATGTATCTCCATTTCTTTGGGGTCAGTTACTGGAAGTTTGCTTTTTTTGTTCTGATGTCATATTTTTCATATTCCCATGTCCCTGTAGCCTTGCAGAAGTATCTTCACATTTGAAGAAGCAGTCACCTCTTCCAGACTATATATTGACTTTGATAAGGAAAGACCTTCACTTGAAGGTGGGAGCACATTGATGTGTGCTGTGATTCTGAGTCTAGTGTGTAAGGGCACTATGTATGGGGGTATGTAGTAACTCTGGGTCTATAGGGGCTTGATGTTTCGTTGTCTCTGGCCACTGGAGTCTACAGCGTCAACAATTGTATGGTCTTGGTGACTGTTGTGAAGGTTCCACAGAAGCTGCAAAGGCTGTTGGGATTCTTAGTGAAGCAGCTAGGGATCAGGTCAAGGAGTAGTGTTAGTTGGAGCTGGTGATATTCACACACTCAGCTGTGCAAGCCAGCTGCAGTTGCCAGTGTACTGGCAGCAACTGGTTGCAGACACACGCAGCTGTGTGTAGGGGCCAGGGCCAGGAGCATGGACCAGAGCCAGTTGGAGGTATACTGGCATCTGTGTGAGCCCTGGCTATTGGCATGCATTTCTATGACTGAAGGGTCCCACCATAGGAGTGTGGACATCAATGGAGAGCAAGTGACTAAAATCACATCAGTAGATTGAGAGTATAATTGTAAGTAAGCATAGGAGTACAGGCCAGTGATAGAAGATCAGGCCATATCTGGGCCCACACACATTTGTGGGGGCCTTGGCTGTCAGTATGCATTACCATAGCAGCAATATATCACCACAGACATACATACGGTAGTGAAGGCCAGTGATGGGCAGCAGGTACACAGGGGGAGAGGCTAGCCCTGAGTGGGCACACAACAGTAGAGGTCAGCCATAGTGGTCTAGGTTAGTGTTTTACACTCAAGCAGCCTCAGAGGCTGGCTGCCACTGCGGATCTTGGGCAACAACAGGGGCAAGGGTGGAGGGAAGGTAGGGGTAGGGAGTAAGGATAGACTCAGGCGGCTGGTTTCAGAGAATATGAATACTTTGGGGCAAAAACTGAAATCTGCAAGGGTCCATGCAGCTGCGCTGGCCATTGGTTTCTTCAAAAGTGGCTGGGATCCTCTGCAGAGGAGGTCACTGGGAACCCTGGTCATTCTTGCTGTGTGGCTGAAGGCCCCTGGCCTTTTTTGTTCCTGCCTTTATACGTCCCAAGTTTTCCAGTCTCTGGGTGTGGTAAAACCAAAGCAGATACATTGTTAATGAATAACTTAGTCATGTGGTACACTGAAAGACTGGGGAAGCTGGCTGTTCACCCTACTTTCCCTTTCCCAGTGAGTAGAATTCTTTCTAGCTGAAAATTCCCTCTTAGTGCTAAGCAATGCTGGTCTGAGGAAATGGGATGATGCCAGCAAAATGAAGTGGTTCTTCCTTCCCACTTTTTTTTGGAGGCTATTCTCAGGGGTTTTTTTTCCCTCCTATGTTGTTGAAGTTTCCTAAGTGGTCTCCTGAGTTTTTTCCAGAGCTGTTTTTGTTTGTGGGTAGCTGTCTAATTATTGATTTAAGGATGATTGAGGTGGAAGTCTCCTAACTTTCATTTTTGGTCCAGGTATAATCTTAATGTAGCATCTGGGTGACCACAAACCCTAAAAGCAACAACATTATAAGGACAGCCCCCATTCCCAAATTTGTAAACAGTTTGTCTTCAAAAAATTGAACTTGGAAACTGGCTCTTTAGATACACCTTTGCCTCTCTGCAATGCACAGTCAATGTTGAGGTTCTCAGATGCACTCTCTTAGTGCCACCCATAACAACATATAAACACTTTTCCATTACTTTCTAGAACGTTCCTGTTATTGCCTTTCTCCATGCCTGTTTGTTGATCATCTTCCATTGTAGCCTCCATTATCAACCACTATATTTCTATTAAGTTTCAAGTTCCTGCTGTTGCTACTATTGATGCTACTCTGGAGACTGAAAATCACCAAACTAGAGTGATGATTCTCAAACACAGAATTACCTGAGGAGTTTTTACAATAATGCTCAAGTCCACCCCAGACCAATTAAGTCAGAATCTTGGCGATGGGGCCTGTATTCATTTCCTAAGTTTGCTATAATAAATTACCACAAACCAGGTAGCTTAAAACAACAAAAATTTATTCTCTCATAGTTCAGAAGCTAGAAATTCCAAATATGATATTGGCAGGGCTATGATCTCTCAAAGGATTTAGGGAGGGAGTTTCTCCTATCTTCTGGTTGATGCCAGCAATCCTTTACTTGTACACATTACTCCAGTCTCTGCCTTTACCTTCACATGGCCTTTCCTTTGTGTGTCCATGTGTATCTATGTCTGTGTGTCTTTGCTTCTTTTTATAAGGACACCAGTGATTGGACCTAGGGCCCACTCTAATGCAGCAGACCTTGTCTTAACTTATATCTTAATTATATCTGCAAAGTCCCTACTTCGAATAAGGCTATATTCTGAGGTTCTGGGTGTACATGAATTTGGGGGAAGGGGAAAATATTCAACTCAGAACAAGACCCTTACTTAATTGAAAGACACTTTAGGGCAAGATCCACATATTATTCAAATTCCATAATGAGTCTAGTATAGAATATGCCAAAAAATTTTGTGAATGGATGAGTCCATGTGTTTTCTTTTCTTATCCTCCTAACTTATAGTCATCACAACATAACAAATACAACACACTCCTAATTTATCTTAAAAGCTTGTTAAAACTAACTCTAGACTCCAAGGGTTTTAAAATGTTTATCTGTATGACTAATTCAGCTCTAAATTAAAGACCTTTTTTCTTAAACAACTGAAAGTTTTGAAAGTATTTCTTTGTAGAAAGACCAGCACGCTGTCCCTCAGGGCATTTTATAGGAAACATACCTACAAAGAATCCAGATTACACAGTTCTGAAAGCTTTTAATGATAAGAAACAATGTTTTTGAACTTTCCATTATAAACTAGAAATAATATTTCACATGAGACAAAAATGCCAACTTACTAAACTGCCTCCTTAGGGTTTTAAATTTTGTGCAGTGAAATGTTTATTTTGCATGAATTAAGACCACAGAGGTATCTCTTTAGAATGTCTGTGACAGGAGGCAAATGCTTGTTGTCTGAACTTCAGCATTGGAGAGGCTGTTATGCACGGAGTTGGAGTGGGGATTGCCTAACAACTGGACAACAAGGCCAAGCAGAATGTGGTCACATGTTGGGAGGTGCAATGTATATCCTACCATTGGAATTATTGCTTCTTGGTCTTTTGGCTAAGATCAAGTGTCTAAATAAAGTTGGAAGTCAGAGAATTGACGAAGGTTTGTTTTTGATGAAGTGGCATCTGAAGATCACAGTCAGAGGTGTCCAAATGACTCTGAATTGACATTGGCTCTGTTTTGCCCATATTAGGTATGGGATCTATGAACCCTGCCCTGTGACCCATAGGAGCAGCAATGTATATAGTGGAACATGGACTGAACTGAGAATTGGAGCCCTAGATTCTGGTTTGGGTTCTATCACAAATGATCTCTGAGGTTATTCACAGTTTTCAAATATTTTGATGTGAAGGTAAAATGTAATTAATAACATATCTGAGCTTGTGTATCTTGCCTTTGTTTGCATTACTGTTTCTAAATTATTCACGTATCTTTAAAACAAAGCAAGCTGAGATATTTGGTCACTTATTAAATTTTTGAAAATATTTTCCATTATTGTATTTCTGGTTTTGACACCTTTTATAATAGAAAATTTCTTCTTACATAAACTAGGAACATGGCAAAGTTAAGAAGTTATGAGAATATCTAAATATTTTATAATATTTATGATGTTTGTAAAAATCTTTATAGCCACACACTCAATAATTATAATAATTTCAAAATTTCTTTTTTAACCAGTGTGGTGATAACTCTCCAACACACATTGGCTTACTTTATTGAACTGTTTTCTCTGCTAATAAACTCCACTGAGAGACTGCATCATCTCCCATTTCTGTGTAGACTCGCTCAGCTTCCTGAGACGTCAGAAATTCTACCTTAGTTCTCACATCTTAGTATTTTGTTTAGTTATAAAGATTCTTTAAGGTAAAAATCAAACACAACCGTACATCAGAATTTTTTTCCTTTTTAAGGCTGAATAATATTCCATTGTATGCACATACTACATTTTATTTATCCATTATTTGTCAATGGACATTTGGGTTGTTACCACCATTTAGCTATTGTAAATAATGCTGCTATGAACATGGATATACGAAGATTTGTACAACTTCCTACCCAGAAGTAGAATTACTGGGTCATTAGGATGTTTTTAAAAATACACAAGCATTAACCAAAGCTACTATACTCTCAAATATTTTTTATAATTAAAAAAAATTCCTGACCAAGTTCTCAACTTTCTCATTTCTGAGTGATATCACCATTTTTCTAGTTTCCCAAGCTTGAGATCTGGATTTTATCTTAAACTCCTTAACACTGATCTCCTTCTATATTTAGTCTGTTATATCTTTGTTCACTTCACCAAAGTGTCCAAAGATTGTGTTGATTTCATTAACCTTACCATGAACTTCAACCAGGTGTGATCACTGGATGACTCCAACAGCTGCCTGATACAGTTCCATGCTTCCAGATTACTCCGTCACAAAACCTCTAATTTGTCACTGTCAGAGGGATGTTCCTAGAAACCAATTTTATCATGTAACTTGCTACTCAAGAATCCATAGTAGCATTAAGTTCAGGCTGCCTTGTCTGTCTTTAAAGGCAGTAAATTACCTGATTTCCTCTCATCAGTGCAACATTATTTTATGCTTCTTTCCTGCATTCTTCTCTGCTCCAAGCGGTCTCTTCAATGTTAGCCTTATATGCAAGTTCTTTCTCTGATCTATGACATTGCTTTCCATTCATCGAATCCCCTTGCAAAACCATTTCCTATTGCACTTCAAAACATATATGACCTCCATTTATTTTCTATGTTTATTAGCTTTTGCTTCCCCAACCATAAGCTAAGTTTCTTGAGTACAGGATCTTTGCACTGTAATTTTGTGAGAATCCTATTTTGGGCAGTTAAGTACTTACTAGTTTATAAAATAAGACAAAGTAATAGGAACATAAAAATTGTAAAATGTGGAGACAGATTTTTATCAGAGCCCTTAGGAAGAAAATACTTTTCACCCAGGAAGAAATTTCTCATAGAAGTCGTCAAATATCAGAATAGTCAGAGTGAAGCTATTTAACTAGTTCCTTATGCAACTTTTGCACTGTGGTGTGCAAACTTGGCAAGTAAATTTTCAAGGCAAAATGCTACCAAGATGAGTCTGTTTCTCATTTTAAATAATCCTCAAAATATATGAAACATTCAATAAGTATTCCCTCTCTTCTCCTAAGGGTCCACGTGATGTCTAACCCTAGATCCACACCAGTCTAGAATATATAAAACGTCCTTACTGCTAAGTTTGGGATCTGTTTTCAAAATGGGCTTTTAAATCCAGTTAATAAACAGAATTTTTTTTTTCTTTTGAGGATGGCTTAGGACAGTTTCATACTTTACAATAGTTTCAGAAATAGATAATTTGACACTAAGTTGGGAAGGCAGATCAGACTGCTATAAGCAGATGTGACATCCAGAAGGTTAACTGAAACATCTGGTATACCCTCCTCTTGCATTAGGGCATGGATGTTAGCATTGCAACATTGAACAATGCATATGTTGAAGAACAGAATATGTCAAAATAGTTTGGATGAACAAGAACTAAAGAAATTGAACTGATATAGAGAGACAGAGATAAAGAGAAAGAAGGAGAGGGAGTATAACACTGAAAGAAAATTTCAATAACTCCTACCAAAGAAATATTGACATTTTATAGATAAGTACATCAATTAAAGGCAGCTAGTATTTTTTGGTTACAAAT
The DNA here is from genome assembly GCA_004027375.1 of Macroglossus sobrinus. Taxonomy (NCBI): domain Eukaryota; kingdom Metazoa; phylum Chordata; class Mammalia; order Chiroptera; family Pteropodidae; genus Macroglossus; species Macroglossus sobrinus. The sequence continues at coordinate 774,419 of PVKZ01000288.1, forward strand.
AATGAATAAGTAAAATTACACAATCAAATTAGCTCATTTCCATCTCCTATTTATAGACATAGTACCTAAACAGGTTTTTCCACAAATAAATACCAAATTGGAGCAAATGTGGCCAAGTGCATCCCCACATTCTCTTCTCTCTCCCTTTATTACCTTTAGGTGAGTTAGATAGTCACACAGGGTCTTTACTTTAAACTGATATTCCTCTAATTCCTGCTAAAGCAATCCCTGAGAGAAGCATATTAGCAAAGGGTTCGAAGGACTCCTGATAATACAGTGCTATTCTATACACTATTGGAGTTATAAAAGTTAAAATTTAAAAATATTTACAACTGCACCAACTTTTAAATAGCAATGCTATATCACTTTTGGCACTAGAAGTCCCTGAATAAACTATTGTTGTGGCTTTGCTGATAGACGACCTGTCAGGAAATGATCAGTATTGGCCATGATTTGGGGCTAATTTCATGGATGTTTTCCAGTTTCCATGATCTTCCTTTCCCCTTCTCTAAACAAAAGTGCTTCTGAAAAATTTCTGTTTAACATCTTTCACTTTGAATAAAGAAAACACAAAACATTCCCCTTGCAGCTGGTATTGGTGAAATTACTTCTCTGGAGGGACCAGCAGATGAGGGGTCTTGTTTGAGAAGCATTAGGCAGAAGGTTCATTCTGTATCAGAGCCCACACTCAGACCTGCAACCTGAGATCTGTCCCTCGGCTCCCTTCTCACACACACACACACACACACACACACACACACACACCTAAATGAACACAGATGGCTGGCACCCAGAGTAGGCATCTAGGAAAACAGCCTCAGGCCTCTCTGGTTGCTGTCATTTCATTCTACAAATAGAGAGCATTCAAGATGCCTGTGTTGTTTCTTAATCTGAGATCACTCCTGTTTGGGTGTTTAGCCACTTCCTGTTGGGAAATGTACTATAAGTATCAGAAAGATATCTAAGATTGATTTGACTAAAATAAAACATTCCTTTAAACTCACTGGTTGTATAGTATTATATTTAATAAAAACTGTATTATAATAAAATCCATATCAATTTCTAACAGGCAATATTTAAAAAAATTTTTCCCTCCCGGCTGCATAGCATTACCTGATCTATTTGTTTCTCTGTGTGAAATAAATTAATTTTTCAAATGTAATGTAAATGAGGATAAAGTTAAACTTTACAAATGCTGAAAAACAACCTAAATCTTTACAACCCCAAATCAAATGAAACACATGTTTTCCCCCATTTATTTTTGTGTTAGGTATGCAAACAATTACCTGCATTTGGAGGGCATAATTATGAAGAGGTTGATATCTAAAAGGTTATTATTGATTTATAGAGTTCTCTAGTTTAATCAAAGACAGATTTAAGAGTAAGAAAAAAAATACTGCTTTTTCCAGGAACAATAAGTGTCTCAAAAGGGGAATGTAAGATTTAAGAGTAATTTTTATAAGACATATACACTTAGTTTGTAGATCTGGGAGGTGTTTCTCATTTGAACAACTTTTACGTAAAAAACATTTTGCAGAGTCATCTCACTTCCTGTAGTATATTTTACATGCCTCAAAATGCAGTGATTAAATTCCTGGGATAATTTTTGTTAAGTCTGAATTCCTCATTTTCCATTATGAATTTATAATCCTCAGTCTGTAGATTAAATATCATGTAACAAGTATAAAATATTTATTTAAACGAGAAATGTAATTTAATTCACTCCCTATTGTGTGTGCATGTTTTTTGTGTCTCTTGCACACACATGCACACAACCACACACATACAAGTTCATCAAATGTTGAGCAATGTGAAATTACTTAATATTAGCATGTGGCTGTATAATAAAAATTAAACCTTGCATGGGGAGGATTCCCGTACTTTAGCTTCATGTGTTTGCTTAATTATTATTGAAATGTATTTATGTAAAAATTTCAATAAATTTTCAGTTTAATTTTTAATATTCAGAAAATTGTATGGTATCAATATTCATAGTAAAATCAAAATTCTAAAAAATCAAATTTTATTTTTTAGGAAAAATTTTAATTTACCAAGTCACTCACAAAAGCCTTCATTGTACCTCAAATAGGATTTTAAATTATATAAAAGCTTCCTAATTTGTGGCTTTTATGTAAAGTTTGGGTCATTGCCAATAACCAAAAAGACAAATGTTATAAGAAGTAAAAAACAAACAAACAAAAAACAAGATGTTGCAGACCTAGATTTGTGTATGTATTTAATAACATCCTGTAACCAGATACATAAACTTGTCTGTGATGTATTACATTTGTTACTGCTTGTAATCTGATTTATACCCGAGGACTGTTTTTATTCCTAAAACTGGCATTCACACAGATAATAACCAAGGACTTCCACTTCTGACTAAGATGGAGTAATAAGGACTGGATTTACCCCCCACCTTGAGCAAATTAAAAACTGGACAAAATATGTGAAACAATAATGATTAGACATTGGCCAATAGGCAGCACAGTACAGTTCCTGAGATAAGGAAAGCAAACAAGGTGTCCTATGAGAGCTCCTGCTAAGTGACTCAAGTCAGTTTCCAGGCTGTAGCACAGAGAGGGGCTTCCCAGGGTCTGGTAGTCTGGTCTAGTTGAAAAAGACAGAATTTATGTTTGGAGAGGCAAAGACTTCTAGAGTTTGTGAGAGAGTATTATAGAGAGAGAGCTATATAGGTAAAGAGAGAGAAGGAAAGGAGAGGAAAGGAGAGGACAGGAGAGAACAGGAGAGGAGAGAAGACAAGAGGGAAGGGAGGGGGAGAACTTTAGAGAGCTTCAGAGAGGTCTCCTTGAGCCTTTGGCTGAGAACTGATTTGTACATGCATGAGAGTAAACTACCCAACACCAAGGGGGAAAAAAAACACTGGAAAGGAGTAGGGAGACCAACAGGGATGGAAATAGTTGAATAGTTGTGGGACCAGCAGCTAGAGGGGTAAGAATTCATAACATAGCTGATAAATAGAATCTTTAGAAAAGTATTGTCTTCATTAGGGAGCTAAATTAGTTGCAGGCCAAATTTTCAATGAACTAATCCTAACAATGTTTAAGAGCAAGAGTTGAAAAGACTCAGCCTATTCCAAGTACCTTAGCTGCATGCAGATGAAATTCAATAGTAATTAAGGAATAGAACAACAACTAGGAATCAAAGACAAAATTTACAATGCCTGGCATGCAATAAAAATTTTTCAGGTGTGCGGTAAAGCAGGAAAATGTGAACCATGACTAGAAAAAAAATCAGTTAGTAGAAACAGACTTAGAAATGACAAAGTTGATGGAACCAGCAGAAAAGGCTTTAAACAAATACTATATACTCTATCATCAAATAATATATACTCCATCATCCTAAGAATTTAGAGAAAAACATAACCATGATGAAAACAGAAATTGAAGATTTTTTTAAAGACACAAAAAAACTTCTAGAGATGAAAATACATCTATAATAAAACATCATACTAGATACAATTTAATGAGCATTTACTAAATGTCTGGCACCGGGCTATTTTACATAGAGTATCTCATTTAACTTTAGCCTCACCTCTCAATAAAGCAGGTGTTAAAGACAAGGAAATTGAGGATTAGAAAGTATAAATAATTGTACATGATTATAGAGTTGACACTTGAAACTAGGCAGCCCACGTCCAAGGCTCATTCTTTTAAGCAACATTCCATTATTGTTTATAGCACTGTTTGTGACAAAATGTAATTAAGTTTAAAGAATGAGACTCATCTAATGAACTTTACTAAAATTCTTAAAGGATATCATTAAAAATGACTTTTTGTTTTGTGTATGTGCACATGCATACACACTTAATAACATGATCCAGATTTTTTGGCAGATAGATAGATGTTTCTGAGAATATAGTAAAACTGGAGATGGAGAATGACTTATTTATATTCCACCATATTCTCAGGAAGATATAGTAGAAACATGCTAAAGGGAACTTGCAATTTAATAGTAGAACAAAATGATGATTGTTTGTAGACTTTTTACTTGCTATTAAAGTATTCTAAAATTTGCATATCGATTAAAAAGTGACAATAATAATAAAAAGAATATAATAGTATTAGGTAAAGTTTATTGAATTATTGTCATGTGTCATGCTAAAGTACATGTATTACCACATTTATCCCTGACAACACACTTTGAGGTAGATTCTATTCTTATTTATAGTGTTTAGGAGTAGAGAGGGGTTACCTGACCTGCCCAAAGTTACATAGACAAAGGTCACATGAAGTATGTCTTGTATAGAATCATCTTTGCAGAGGGTTTAATAATAGTTTTCGTTCCACTATAACTTTTTTTGCACAAGACATTTACTTTAATATGTTACCTATGATATGATTTTACAGGTTAAAGACTATTTGATAAACCAGCTAGCCTTAACTATAATCAGCACACTGTCCAACTGATAAGGAATGAAAGCCCATAGATTTACAAATAAACTAAGTGTCTTAATAAACTGGTATGAATGTAATCATATTTATTCTCAAAAGTACATTAACTTAAACATACGGTTCTGTCTATTGCAAAATAAAAATGTTTTGGCTTCATGATTCCTGGGTCCATATTTATGTTAAGAAATTATTTTTTCCTTAATAATAGCCATATATTTAACCCTAATGTCCTTGTACCAAGACAGTTAGGTGATAGAGGTAATTTAACACTTTTTCACTCCTTTCAAGTAGGATGCAAAGTCCACTTGAATGACTATGTCAGGCACAAAATAAGTAAATCAGTAATAATAAAATTAGAATAAATATTCCCATAAATAGATCTTGCTCTACTGCCTCACCCCTTCATAAAAACCACTTTCTGCTCACAGGAGGTGAGTATCCCTCTGCTGGGTGGCTCTCATCAGGGCATTACATAGAGTATCTCATTTAACTTTAACCTCATCTTTCAATAATTAGATGTTGAAGATGAGGAAACTGAGGATCAGAAAGGATAAATAATTGTACATGGTCATAGAGCTGAAACTTGAAACCAGGTAGCCCACCTCCAAGGCTCATAGATGTTGTCAGTCAACTGAGTGAGGGCTTCCTCTATCTCTATACTTTGCACAGAAAGAATCCTCATTTTAGATTAACCACTAGTTTGAGGCTAATGAGAATTGCTCCATAATGTCCTGAATTCACTGATGATAAGTGCATCTCATTGTTAGAAAAGATTAAAAACCACCAAGCATGATAGATATTGTCATCAAGCACACTGAACTATTTTAACTAAAATTTATTGAGTGTTTAGTAAGTACATAGTAAATGCTTAATAAGCCTAAGTTATTATTATTATTGTAATTATTTTGTGTGCATGCCAAATATCGTACTAAGTGCCCTACATGGGTTATTTCATTTAATGTTCAGAAATGCTCTCTGAAGCAAGTACTATTACCTCCAGTTTAAAGCCAGCTTACAGAGGCTAAATAACCTTCATAGGGTCACTGGTAGAGCCATAATTCAAACCCTTAATCCCAATGCCTACACTTTATACTCTAAGCCACTGTACTACATTGCATATCTACCACAAGGAAAATTTTCCTTGAAATGATCTCATAAACTAAATGTAGATTTTTAATAAGGCTTTTGTTCACTTGCTATGGATAACTAGTGCTGGTTTCATTGAGACAGTTTGGAACACTGGTTAAGGCTACAGGTCCTAGAATGAGGCAGCTTGTGTTTGAAGACAAGCTCTGGCACTTACTAGTTATGTAACTTTGAGCAGATGACTTAAATTCTCTGTGCCCCAGTTTTCAATCTGTAAAAATGGATCATAGACTTTATGAGATCCATTTAATATGTAAAATGAGTTAACACATGTAATATGTTAACATCTGTAAACTGTTTAGAATAGTACCTAGTTTACAGCAAATGTTCAAAGAAACACAAGCTACTATTATATGGGTTATGTCAAATACCCTGATATAATTTACTCTTTTATTTTCTAATAAAAGAATAAATTTCAGGCTAACATAAAAGTTCTTTAGCCAATGATATCATGCTCAAAATCACTGACATGCTACAGTCATTCATTCAACACATGTCTGAATGCCTTCTATGTATAAGGCCTTGTGCTTGGTACTGACCTTCGTGTTCTGAGTTAAGGGCCAAATGAATGTGGACTAGCTATTTAACTTCACCATATGAGACATTCCATAGCAGGTGATTCGTGCTAATGCAGTCTTAGAAATGGCTTGGATTTCTCAGTTTCTCCAGGGGCTTACGTCTCAATCAGGCCAATCTAAGACCCAGCAGTGCTAATTCCACTGAGAATAGGTTAGCAAAATCTTCTAATGCCCAAGCATTGGTCAAATTCTAAATAAAATAACCCAAGAGAGTCAGCAGCAGAATATGCTGGACACAATTTCTCTACTAGAAGTGTAAGTAGATAAGTAGGATTCCCAAAATGGCTATGATCACTTCACTTGTTAAAACATGCCTAATAAGATGTTAAACTCTTTGATTCTAATTATAACCTCTAAGGACTTATCAATCTATGTGCTATTCTGTTTTATAGCTATTACTGTTCTTGAACAATGACCATTTGGTGCCTAAGTGAGCTCTGGAGCTCTGTGCTCACTGAATGTTATAGCACAGACTTGGAATTCAAAATCTGCTTGTTATTCTGAAAGCATCTTTATACTGGTTACCCATGTCACCATTGCTGCTCTTTCCTCAGTAGAAAAAAAAATAATTATAGTTGTTTTAAATTTCTTATCTGCTAATTTAGAATCTGGTTTTGATGCTTTTTCTGTCTATTCATTCTTTTTTTTTCCTTTCAGTATGCTAATATTTTATTGATAGATGGACATGTTATACTGGGAAAACGAACTGTGTAAATAAGCCTTTAGTAATGTTAGGTGTCGAATAAGGAGAAGTATTCTATAACTCTATGATTATGTCTCAATCTTTTAGTGAGCCTGTACTTCTGGACTGTGGACACTACATTTCTCAGTTCTTTAACTCCCTTTAGGTGTAAGAGGATGGCTAGAGTGGGCTGGAGTTTGATATTTCCCTTTCTCTACATAAAAGATTAAAAGGGGCTGGAATTGAGTATTTCTCTTACTCCTCATGAAAGTCTAGATCTGACAGGAGTTGAGTACTTCCCTTTTCCTGGGTAGGTTCGTCTCTGATTAAATCCTAGCAGGTTAGGCTCTGGTTAAATAGTTTCTCCTGTGGGCAGACCTTGTTAAGAAGAATAAAATGCTCTAGCATATTTCAAAATGGTTCATTTTCCCCTCCCTCTATTGGAAACATAAGGGAATTTTTCTCCAGAATTTTCTGTAAGGTTCTGGTAGAGCTCCTGGGAATAAAACTCATAAAGTGATAGAGGTTCCCTTATGACTGGACACCCTGAAATTTAAATCTCAAGAATTATTGACACTGAGCATCCATCAATTCTTCAATTATAGTAAAAATTTCCCCACTTCAACCCTGATTCCCATGGAAGTTGCTACTTGTGGGATTCTGCTCCAGTAAGTTGGGATTCTCTGTATTCACCAATAAGTCTCTCCAATTTGGGGAGCAGTAATTTGCACTGTGATCTCTGAAAGATCTAAGAAGACTTGTTGACTTTTCAGTTTGCTTCACTTCTGATTTATTGTTAGGATAGAATATCAACTTCTAAGCTTCTTACACATTTAGAAGAATATTTTATGGTGTTACGTAGAACTCAAACTGGTGTAGGTATAAAAACAGAGGGTGGGGATAGGTAAAAATTGGATGAGTATCTATTTATTTCAGAAAATAAATGAAATAAAAGCAGAAGGGAAAAGGAACAAGATTAGAAACAAGAGATGAAGAGGTGCCTGGGACTGAGAAAATGAGCATTAAGAGAGAATCAACAATATCTGTAACTTTTAAAAAATAATAAAATGTGTTTATATATTACTTACATAATATAAAGTTAATACAATTTAGTAAGGAATAAGGAAGGTGAGGAAAGAGAAAAGAAGTAGAAGGAAAAGAAAGAGAAGCAATACTATTACAACTAAACATAGTAAAACACTTTTGGTGGCAGGGGCAGGACAGGAAACAGTTTGAGGTCAAGAAGAACAGTGCAATTACAGAATATTCCACTCATGTATACATGGCTTAAGTGATGAAGCCAAGAATAAAATCCAGATTTCCCAATTCCTGGCCCTGGGCCTTATATATTAAATCATGTTGCCTCTGCTGTCAGATAATCATCTTGCATCTGGAACATAAATACAGCCAATTCAAATATGCATCTTGAGCTTATCATGTGGTTAGCAATCCATGCTGTTATGATTGTCAATAGGACTGCATCCCATTAATACCACATTCACTTTTTGAACAAATCTAGTGGTGCAAGGTGGATAAGTACAATATAGAATGTGGTCAAAGAAAATTATCTTCATTTCAAATACCACAAGATATGAAAGGAAGCCCCTAGGTAGTGCTACTGTGAAGAATTTTAGAGAGTCAAAAGAAAAACTGTGAAAATTTATTTTTAATTAGAATTTGTTTAGTTTTAGTAATTCTAAATCAGGTAGGATTTTTTTTAAAGTATAATGATTTCATTAGAAATCTATTTTTTAATCAAATGTCAATCTTTACTATAAGAAATAATCTTTTCTATATTCAGTTCTCAAGTGAAATCTACCCAATTCCCACTTATATTGTTTAGATTTCCTTTTCACATTATTGAGTACTATATATGCCACATAGGCTGGAGGATTGATAAACAGAATTAGTTATTTGTACATCATGAGTGATCAGTATCAATGGAAGTTTGACATTGAACAAATGGAATAATAAACTCTATAGCTTGTGTTTCCCCTTCACACACCTTTACTTTATATTCAAAATGCTAGATTGCCTTAAAAACCTAAACTATCACTTGTATGCCCATATATATAACAGAATTATTTACAATAGTCCAAAGATGGAAGCAATCCAAGTGTCCATTATTGGACAAGTGAATAAATAAAATGTGGTATTTACATACAATGGAAATACCTTCAAAAGCAAAGAAATTCTGATACATGCTATAGCATGGATGAACCTTGAAGATATTGTGCTAATGAAATAAACCAATCATTAAAGGACAATTACTGTATGATTCTACTTATAGGAGGTACCCGGAATAATCACATTAATAGAGACAAAAAGTAGAATAATGTTTTCCATGGATGGGAAAGAGGGAAATAGAGAATTAATGTTTAAGGGGTACAGAGTTTCATTTGAAGATGAAAAAGTTCTGCAGATAGATGGTAAATGTTACACAACAATGTAAATGTACTTAATGCCACTGAACTGTGCATCTAAAAATGGTTAAAATGATAAATTTTATGTTATACATAGGTTACTACAATTAAAAAAAAACCCTAAACTACATTTTATCAATCACTTTTAATTTAAATATATAAACCTTTAAGCTGTCCACAGGAAATTTGATTTAGCTATTTATAATACTGATATTCACATAATGGGTACTAAATAGTTTCATGGCTACATGGTCATTGAAGTCTTTTGCTTAAGCAGAGGAAACCAATACTAATAAATATCAAAAGAGAAACTGAGAGTTGGGTCAGAATTCAAATGGTATAATATGGACCCCCACATAGAGAAGGTAAAATTAACATGATGTAATTTCATAAAATAAGATCTGTTTCTGAGGTTCGTGATTGAAAATGCTATTTTTAAAGTCCAAATAAGAAGTTCTGGAAGTGGTCATAGCAAATAGTTTGAATATTTCATCTTCCGGCTCTGGCTAGAAACATTTTGTCCTCTTCCCATACATGCTCCTTTGAGATCTTCCTGAATTAAAAGGAGTATTAATTTGCATGAATTTATGTCCTGAGAGTTCATTGGCCTGCAGTAACTGCATGAGCTAGAAGGACTCTCAGGACACAAATCATGCAAAGATTGCCTCTGCCAAGGAGCATCTGAAGCCATTGGAGCTACCATCAGTTTGGGCTTTACACAGGCTGAGACAGACTAACATTATCTTGTGTTTTTGACTCAAGCAAGTGCCTTGGTAGAGTCTAATCACTGCTTGAGAGCATTATGTCGGGAGGAGCTGAATATCAACACACTGGAAATTAGAAGACAAATAGAAGCGTAGTTTTTAGAACTTAATTGGTCTCAAAGAGTAATCTGGTAAGGCCCTCACTTCACAGCTTCATTCATTCTGTCAGTCATTCGATTGTTATGAATTGCCTGTTATGTACTGGACACTGTGTTGGTTCAATCTAGTGAAGAAACAGTGTTTATAATAAAGACAATATAACCACTTAAAGAGACTTATAAAATTTTATGAAGAGTCAAAGAAATAACAGTTTCGATTGAAGAATTTTGAAAAGGCTTCATAGAAAGGGACATTGCAATTACTACAGAGTGTGAGAAGGCTACACCAATAAATCCAATACGGAGGATATACTTGTCCAGTTTATATAAAGAATATACCTATGGGATGAAGTATACACTAAAAATTTGAAGAGGCAGTATGCTGAGAAAGTTAAGTTAGAGACATAATATAGAATGTCAGACTGAAGATTTGGGGGGAATACACAGAGTTTGCGAAAAGAGGTACGATTATAGCCAGGTTTTTATGTCAGGGAGCAAACCTGGAAGAGGGGTTTTAAATGGATGGTGACTTGGAGAATAAGTGCATAAAATGGACATTATTCTTTTTGGTTGCCTTCTCTCTGGGTCTCATACTCAGACCACTAACATGAGAATCACAGATGAACAGACTGATTCTTGCTTTCACAAAAACTTCATCTAAAATAGGGATTCTCAACAAAAAATTTAAGGCATATAGATTACCGGTGGATCCTGTTAAAATTCAAACTCTGATTCAATAGCCTGGGGCAAAGCCGAGATCCTGCCTTTCTGGACAACTCCCAGGTGCTGCTGCTGCTGCTGCTCCTGGAAAGACAGGCTGAAAAATTGTATCACAGGTTTTAAGTTCTCAGCAAGTCTCTCACTTACATATTCCTTTATAAATTGTTAAAAAGACACAACCTTTGGAGATTGTGCCCATGGGCATACCAGTATTCCTCCTACACCCACAACTGCATCCTCTCCCCACTCCTAGATCAAGATCTCCACTAATTAGTGTTGTGTTGGGAAAGTGAATTGGGCTTTGGTAGACTGGATTAGAGTAGGCTGGGCTGACTGTAGGAGCTCCTGTACAGGTGAGAGACAACGAGGGCCCCTTGATGAGAGGTCGCAGAGAAATATATAATATGAGGTATTTGGAAAAAATAAGATTCACCTGACTTATGGTATGATCTGAGATTTATAACAATTTAAAAAATCAAATTAGCTAGCACACGTGAACTACTAAACTAATGAGCCCTCACCACCTGCCTCGTTCCACCTCAGGCTGCAGGTAGCCTGGAGCAGGCTTGGATCAATTAGTCAACGTAATTGAAGCCAAATGTAATTAATTATATAATTTGGGACTGTTCGAGTTTAATTTCACTAAATCACATTATGAAACTGGGGCATTATGAAGGATTAGTGAAAAAAGGGAAATAGGCTTGAGTGAAGCTTTCCCAGGAGCTGTATTATTCTTGACCTGATACCCTTAGGTGAAGTGCATGCGCTCTAAGCGCCCCCATTATTACTGATAAAAATTCTTGTGTCCTGCACACTCATGGGTTTCTGATCAAGAAGTCACTTGTGATAAAGCATAAATGGGCTCTTACAGTTGATAGGAGGGGCAGCTGAAGAGGAAAAAGAAAGAATCAGAGAGGGATCCACATTTTGATATTGACTCACAAAAGAGCCATTAACTGAAACAGAAAGTAGGCGAAGAAGTTAGTGTGGGATAAAGAGCATAAATTGGGTTTTCTTAATTGCTTTCATTACATAATTAGTACCATGGGTTGTATTGTGTCTCCCCTACTCCCCAGCAAAAAAGAAAAAAAGAAAAAAAATAGTGCAGTCCTAACTCTCTGAAAGTAGAGTCTTTGCAGATGATCCAATTAAGATGAAGTCATTAGAATGAGACCTAATCCAATATGTCTGTGTCTTTATAAAAAGGAGTAATTTGTATACAAAGACAGACAAGCAAAGATGGAAGACAATATGAAGACACAGGGAGAGTGCCATCCACGGACTACGGAATGCCCGAGGCTACCAAAAGCCAGGAGAGAGGCCGGGAACAGACCCTCCCTCACAGCTGTCAGAAGTGACTAATCCTGCCAGCACCTTGATTTTGTCCTTCCGGCATCCAGAACTGTGAGAAAAAAGTATCTGTTGTTTAATCGACCTGGTTTGTGGAAGTTTGTATGGCAGCTCCAGGAAATAAATACAAGGAATTTATGTTACTATACTAAGTAATCCAACACTAGAAAAGTATAAAATACAGAAATAAAAGGGGAACTCATTCTCATCAGAGAGTCAGAACCGATCGGTGTTGTTGCTTTTAGGTCTTTTTTTTATGTACATAAAAATGTCTTTGTTATAAAAATGAGATTACACCAAAGATACCACTCTTCAACTTGCTTGTTTTCATTCACTAAATATATTGTGGATATTCTCCCACATCAGTCTACATAGATCTGCTTTTTCATTTTAATGGCTACACAGATTTCATTTTATGGCTGTATCATGTGATTTTATGATATGCATTTAAGGAAAGAGAAATTTGCTATGACAAACAATGCTGCAATGAATACTTTTATTCGAATACTCCTACAGTCTTCTAAGAGTATTTTTCTAAGATTATAGAAGTGAAACTGCCAGGTCAAACGCTTTTGTGCTTATAAGCTTGATAAGCATTGTCAAAATGCTCTTTAAAAATGTTGCAATTACACTCCAGCTGTGGTATGAGATTGCCTCTTTCTCCACAAACTTTTCAACATACATATTGTCAACCTCTTTAAATTTTTGCCATCCCAAAAGACAAAAAACAGAATTTCATTATTTTTAACACCATATGTCTATGGTCACTAGCAACATTGAGATACTTTTTGTATTTTTGGTCACTTGAAATTCTTATTTTGAGAATTGCCTTATATGTCATTTGCTCTTTTCTGGTATCTGTTTCTTTTTTTTTCTGTTGTTTAACATAAGTTATTTTGTATGTTTGGGATAATAACAAATAGTCATGATAAATAATTTCTCCCATACCTACTAAGTTTTGTCCATTAAATATGTGGTAGATATCTTTTCCCATCAGATTGTGTTTTGTTAAACTTTTTTAAGTGGTGAGGGTAACTTATTTTTTATTTAAAAATGTATATTTTTAATTTTTCAATTACAGTTGGCATTTACTATTATATTAGTGTATAGCACAGTGGTTAGACATTTGTATAACATAAGAAGTGCTCCCCCATAAGTCTAGGACCCACTTGGCACCATACATAGTTATTACAGTAATATTGACTATATTCCCTATGCTGTACTTTACACCCCCATGACTATTTTGTAACTACTAATTTGTACTTCTTAAACCCTTCACTTTTTCACTCTCCTCAATCTGTCAACCATCAGTTTGTTCTCTGTATCTATGTTTGTTTATGTTTTTTTAATTTGTTCATTTTGTTTTTTAGATTCCTCATATAGGTGAAACCATATGGTATTTGTCTTTCTCTGTCAGACTTGTTTCATTTAGCATAATACCCCCTAGGTCAATTCATGTTGTTCTAAATGGTAAGATTTCATTCTTTTCATGGCCAAGTAATATTCCATTGTATACATGAACATCTTCTTTTTTCAATTGTTTGGACACTTAGAGTATATATTCAAAGAAATCCAAAATACTAATTCAAAAAGATATATGCATACCTATGCTCAGTCCAGCATTATTTAAAATAGCGAAAATATATTTTGTTAGCTTTTATTTATGTCATAGTGTCTTCTGCTTCTAGCATATTTAATTTGACAGTAGTCATATCTGTCAATCTTTTCATTTATTAAATTGACACTTTATGTCATACTCAGGCTTTAGACAGATACATAAAAAGGCAAAGATAGATGTATACATACATCTTAAATGTTTAAGTGCTTGTACTACATTTAAAGAACTAAAGGCATTGGACCAGGTAGTACAGGGACAATTATCATGTAGGATGGTGTGAGAAATTAGAGGAAACATAGTATAGGCTAATGCCAGGATGGTGAATTCTCTGAGGCAAATTACATTTTATTTAATCTGTATAGCATATAGTAGCAATCTAATCTCTAATGTCATTGAGGAAAATTCATTCCCTATTTTCCTTACTCAAATGGGGGACTGGGAAGGAAAGAGGCTGCCTATTGTCACCCGTTAGCAACCGGCACAAAGCTTACCAGCCTCTACAGTAAACTGCAAGCTTGTAAACTGAAACACGAAAGTAAAATCCATGTACATATTAAAATGAGAAGAGTGGTGAGTACAATGACTGTGTAATGTTATCATTAAGTCAAGAACAAGAGTTAAGGCTGGCAGTCAATGCCAGTGTCTGTGTCAGTTGCGGACACAGCCAAGTTCCCCTGGTAGGAGTGAATACCTGGCCCACTGTCCATTTCTCTAGCTACTAGAGCTGGCTTATCACTGCTGCCAGTCAGACACAACCAAGTTCCTTTGCTCTGAATTTGTATTCATCATGTGACCTTCAGTTCATTATTTGGTTTCCTAAGTAGATTGCCCTACTGGGAAGGCAAGGCTCAAATGAACAAGTATCATTATTCTGATTAGCTTGGCAGATATGTGTCTCTCTGTGAATTATTCAATCTTTTACTAAAGAAGGTAATGTTTTGCATCGTTTTTTTTTTTCTTTACAGATTATTCCCATCGTGACTGGTTCATTTGGTAGGATAAAGTTTACAAGCTAAGACAGAGAATTGCCCATATGATGCATTACATGCCTTCATCTTCCATATGCCTCCACGACATAGCATTCTATCCCTATGCTAACGAATGTTGAATAGCTTTTCTTTTTCTTACTTTTACCCAGTGATATCCACTGACATACAGGTGGCATTCCATGTAATACACATGTGCTGGAAATTATTGTGAAAAAAAGCAGAGAAGAAAGAGAAAAGTCATGAAGAATGGAGGAGGTGAAGCACTTCATAGTTTATCAAGATATGAAAACCAGCTAGTTTTTATGCACTAGAAATAATAATTCTTGGTCACATGTAATTTGGAGCCCCATAAACAGTTTTTCCAAGTAATAAGCAAATGTAGCTGAATAAAAAAATTCTTATGTCTGCAGAACTCAGATATATTCTGGTCCTTTGATGCACCTCATAAATGCCCTATTTAGCCCCAAAGACACTGTGTTTTATTGGCATGGTAGATAATAATCATGTTAATATTCATCAGTGATTTGGGATTATTTGGTATAAAGAAACTAGTGATTGATGAACTAAAATGTGAACAATCTTGAAAGCCAAAGAATGGAGGTAAGATTCACAGAGGAAGGAAATTTCATTGGTCAATAAAAATGTTTTGAGCATGTACTATGTGCTAGGCACTGCTTTATGCATTTGAGTTACGACAATGAACAATAAAAACCCAACTTCCTTCCCTCTTAATTCTGGCAAGAAGAGACACACAATAAACAGCAGATGTACTAAATAAGTAAATTATATGTTATTTTAGGAGACAATACATGCTACAGAAAAAAAAATGGTAGAGCAAGGTAAGGGGGATCAATATAGAGTGGGGAAGGGTGGGTTGAGATTTTTAAATAGGCTGGTGATGGGGCAGAGGGGCTCCCTGGGGGCAAGAGCAGGGGCCTTTGGGGTTTATTCACGCAGAACATTTCAGGCAAAGACAACCACCAGTACAAGCCCCTTGCATACCTGCAGTTATGCAACTTTCCTGTGTTTAAATTAAAATAAACAAACAAACAATTTTGTAAGGATCCCCAAGGCTTCTCTACACTGGCCAAAAAGGTAAAGTTATCACAGGTGTACACTTATCCACCCAAGAAATAGACAGTTATTTCTAGTTTTAGATCACACGCAGACACTAAAAAGTGCATGGTTATTTGGTGGCCTTTAGTGGAAAGCATCACCTGATAGTGGCACTTGCAAGGAAAGGAAATAGGTGTAGAAGAAGGGACTTCTTGGTAAACTTCTTAATTAGCTGTTTGGCTGCTATCTCATGGAAATAAAACCCACCCTAGTCCAATACGGTCTGCCAAGAAGATCCTATTAGAAAGGATTTTGATGAATTGCTGGGAGTGAGGCTTCAGCTAGCCAGAAGGAAGATATTATTGCCGCAGCTGAGGGGACCACAGGGGAAGCAAGGGTCACAGATGAATGCATGATGCCGGAGGATGCCATGAGTCCCTCATCATCACTTGTTATTTTGCAGCCTGACATAAGACTTTGGCAGGGCACTGGGTGGAGTGACCAGATCTCCAAACCACGCCTGCTCTGCCACAGACCTCTAGGATTTCTGGCTATAGAATCAGCTCGGTGCTCAGTTTCTTTATCTGCAGAGTTGAGAAATAACAACACCTGGCCAATCTGCTTCACAGGGCTTTCGTGAGAATCCAATGAAGTAACAGGGGACACTGTTCTGTAAGTAATCAAATGCTTTCCAAACAGAAAAATCTTATTATTCTCAAGGCTTTTATTCTCATCAAATATGACGTTTGATTCCTTTGAGTTCAAACCTGGAGATAATCTGCATTTTCAGGATGAAAGTAACCTCAGTCCTGCTGGTTTCCTGTCCCGTCTTCCCCACAAAAGCCGGAATAACCAAAGGGGAGGAGCTTCAAGGTTCAGAAGAAAATGTAGCACCATTAAATAGGTTAGGAAGCGGCATAGGAAGAAAATCGACGTTCTACCGCTTTTTCTTTTAGAAAAAATAAAATGAAAGGGTGCCATGTCTACATTTGGGGGAAATCTTCCAGCATTTGCTGTGAGATATTGATTTTTCTGTGGTTCTGGAGAAGACAGAAGCCAGTAGGCTGGACTCCCCTTTGCCCTGGCTCTCCTCTTCCAGGTTCTTATCAGGTGTGAGCTTGGCCAGGTGATATCGGCAGCAGGCTTGCGTTTCTCCTCCACTGCTGATTTTCCTGAGAGCCCATAATTCTCAAGGTCAGACCTTCTCATGCAATACTGAAGCTGACAAATCTAATCTCTCCAGCAAACAGGTTATTTTGCTGCAAAACCTCACAAAGAAAGGGGAGGGTCATTTCCCTTGGCTTGGAATTTTAAGCTACTTTGAGTCCAAGCTCACAGAGCGTCTGTCTCTATGATTTTTTCTTCAAGGCAGCCTAAGGGCAAAAAAAGAAGGGCTTTCTGTCTCTTATTGAATATCCCCATTTCCAGCCTCAGTCAGACCCCTCAGAAAACACTCCCTCCGGCTTTTATCAGCTTAAACCTGGCATAGACATGTGGTGTGTGAAAGGATATAGGTTGTTATTCAGTGCCTCTGGCATATCATGTTAAGATGAAAAACATAAGTTTGCTACTTAAAGGGGAACTGTCAGTCCAAGGTCATCATTTCTCAGCAGGCTGCAGTACAAGCCACACCACAAATAAGGTTCTGGGTGTGGGACAAGGGTCTGGTTAGTGTCTCCATATGGGAGAAGCAGAGAGAACAGCATTTCCTCCAAATACCAGATCAATCATTAAGGGGCAATTCGTCTTCTACTAAAATGATCTCAAGTTCACGACTAATAAGACCACAGCTGCCTTTTTATGGTTGAGTTACCCACACACAGCTCGGCACCGTATTCTAGGTCAGGTCACAACTGCGTAATAGGCCTACAACTTGGCAGTTTCATATTCTTCTGTCTTTTCCTTGCCCAACCCACACTGAATTACACACTGACCAAAGCTCCCCTGGAGTCACATGGAATGAGAATTTGGCTCCAAATATCTAAATCTGCAGCCCAAAATGAAGGCCTCCTTGGCCAACTAAATTTTTCCATTTTACTTCCAGAGGGCTGACATGCTCTGTCCAGAGCATGTAGAATTCGCTGGGCTGCATTTCCCTGTTGGTGGCACAGGTTATGCAAATATAGATAGGGGAGTCACAGATGGCCCTTAAATGATACGGTTACCACAAATTCAAGAGTAAAATAAGGCCCAATTGTTTACAGAATGAACCTGAACTGCAAGGAGCACAGAGGGAAACAGATCTTAGTGGGAGAGAAGGAAAAGAGTAAATAAAATTTTGTCTTTGCTTCCTTTTCTTTTCAAAATCAGTTTCACCAAATTGTTAATTATCCTTGAAAGGATATGAAGTTCAGTAAGGAGGAAGTTGATGTTAGCATTTCAGATGTCCTGGCATATGTCATGTGCAGTCTCTGGGACCTCCAATATGACACGGACAGACACATTGCTCCAAGCACATGCTCTACATTACCTTTATATTTGCGTAATTGATCCATTCCTGGTACGTGAAGTCCTGACCTCTGGGTACTGAAAGATTAAAATATCAGTCACAGGGTTCAAACTGTTGTCCTAATGTAAGATATTAACTTTTTTTATTTGGCTCTCAGTGTTCTTGGACTTTTAGTTTGCTCTAACAATGTCACACTCAAGTCAACTAGTGGACACTGGTCTGAGGACCAGGACATTGGGGTTCACTGCTCTTTTTCCTGCCTCCCCATTTTTATCTCATATTTCTACATTGCCCTATTTGCACTCTGTCCTGGGACAATTGCAGAGCTGAGCACAGTCCCTTATACAAAAAAGATGCTGAGTGAATGATAATGAGAAGGTTACACCATTCTTCTTGGGTCCCATCTTTATCATGAATCCATCTTGCATGTTGCCACTAGATTTCTTCTGTTTAAAATTCTGTAATGATGTGCTGTGGTTCAGCTTTGTGCCATTTGCCTCAGGGTGTCCCCATTCAAATCTTTGACCAAAAAAAGAATCAAGAAGACACTGAGGACAGAGCTCTTTGATATTTTGCTACAGACATTCTTCTAATTTACACCTAAATTTGTAGGTCCAGCCTCTACATTTTTTTATTTATAAGACTCTCAATCAAATTTAATTTCATGTGAATGTATTAATATCCCGAAACTAGAATAAAAGAGGAAACCATTATTTCAACTTTCAAAGAACTTATTAAATGGAGAGTATGTGAATGTGTGTATCAGACAGAGGCAGGGTAAGAGATGGGGGAATTGAGAGGATGAGGCACAGGGGAAAAGGTTAGGTGAGTACATAAATAGTCACAGTCAAGACATACAAACATTTACCAAAGAAATGCAAAAATGCCTCAGTATTCAAAAGAGGGAGAGATTGCACTTGATTGTGGAAGTTCAGAGTGACTTTATGAAACTTCTGATCACCATTCTCATGTCTGTCTTCCACGAGTTTTCTTTTGGAGTTCCAACCATCAACTTATTTCAACCTTTCCCTTTCCTGACCACAGCCACCCACCCACTCCTGGCCACTCTTCTACCTCAGAACCTGGAGAATCTTCCCTTGCTTTTACCAGCTGTCACCCTCAAAGTCTCTAACAGTCATGTTAACTAAGCTGGCTCCACCCTTCATTACCAACTCCAAACCCAGCTACCCACTTAAAGAGCCATACCATAGCCTTCATCACCACTTGAAAGTCTTCCGCTCCAAAAATGCAAACAAAAATTTCTCTGTTGAATGATGCCCTGACCCCTCTTCCATTTCTCTTATCATCTTACATTTAATAAACTTTTGTTTTCTCCACATTGTGATCTTCATGCTATCCCTCGATCCTTTGCAATCTTCTACTACCCCCACCCCAGTTTTGGTTTTAGTTCTTTTTTCTTCCACAGCCTGGAGTTTCTGGTTAGCCTATTAAACAATGCACTTGCTTCCCAGGTAGAACCCAGGCATGCTGCCATTAGATCTCTGCCTTGCTTCAGTGAGGGCTTCATAGCCATATTTCCAACAGAGTCATATACCAATTTGTTCAACACTAAAAAGTTTTTCATTAACTAAATCAAGTATCAGCTTTCTGTTTTCAATTTTAACTAATTAAAATTAAATAAAATTAAAAATGTATTCCCTTAGTCACATTGGCCACATTCCAAATGCTCAATTGCTATATGGGGCTCGTCTCTGCCATACTGGATAGTGTAGAATGAATGATGTGATGTTCTCTCCAGCCTCAAGTCTCTCAATATCTTGAGTCTTGCTTTTTCTTCACCAGGTTGTCTAAGAAAGACACATCTTTCTTAACCACCCTAACCCTGTTGCTCCTCCACACCCTCCCTACCAATCTCAGGATCTTGTTTATTAGTCCCCACACCTTCCATTCCCATTAGTGGTTTCTCTTTGTCCTGATTCCTTGCCCTTTTTTTGTTCTATAGGCCAGGAGCATCTGCATCATCCAAGAACTTGTTAGAAATGTACTTCTAGCCTCATCCCACAACTACTGAATCAGAAGCTCTAGGGGTGGGGCCAAGCTGGCTGTGTTTTCACAAACCCTCCAAGTGATCCTGTTGCCAACTAGTTTGAGAACCATTAGTTCACAGAAAAGTTCACTTGGAAGATAAACAAAAATAAAAGTGGTTACCTCTATGTAGTGTGGGGGCAGGGGACAAGGCTGATAGAAGGATATCAGTGAAAATTCTTACATTGTTATGATTTTGGAATTATTTAAATTAAATGTTCAATTCAAGTTTTTAAAAAAGAGGAAGATATTTACAATGTACTGATGTGCTCTTTGCCACCCCATTTTGTTTCATTTGGTCTTGGGTGGGGTTTGGACCTTAGTAAATTTTAAAAGCTCTCCAGGTGGTCCTATAAAGTATACAATTAAACATGTTTTAGCATTGTCACAGAATTGTGCAACCATCCCCTCAATTTTATAACACTCTCATCAATCATTCCAGAAAGAAACTCCATACCTATTTCCCCTCAACCTTCCCCCAGACTTTATTATTTTTTAGATGGACATTTTATTACTAGCAATTTAAGAAATAATATCATTAACTATGATATATTTAGGAGAAATACATTTTTCAGATATTCATATTAATGTTGGCAACAATAAAATATCTCTCTGGGTCACAGTTACTTCCCTAGGCCTAAATTTTTTTTTTTTTAATTCCACATTTCAAAATACAGAGAGTATGCAAAGTTTTCATAAGCCCTCTAGGGGCTTTCTGCAAACAATAGTCAAAGCTGCTTTTGACCTAGAGGTGAACTAGGTCCTCAGTGTAAAAGAGAAAAGGATCTCTTCTTATTCCCAACTACTAGAAAAGGTCCAAATTTACACAGGGGAGGGAGAGGCACTGAAGCAAGTCAGGGAATGCTGAATGAAGGCCTCCACCCAAACTAAACCAAAAAGGAAAAACTGGGGCCCAGAAGCTTCCTTTGACTCAGAGTTTGCTGAGTATCCCAGGAAAAGGCAGGGGAAAGCCACTAGGACTAACAAAAGACGGGCATATTGAACTCAGCCTTAAAGTGAACTTTCCAAACAGCGCCTTCCTTGATCTCCTAAGGCCAGAGGATGATAAAATGGTTTGTGGGCTCTGGCTGGTGCCACAGGGATGAGAGGCTATGTATGAACCCCACCCCTCCCCACTTGTCTCTGAGGATGGCTTTGTTCTTCCCAGCCCTCGGGGCTTGTGTTCAGTTGGAGGCTTGGACAGTTTTTGTTATCGGCTAGACATATCGGTTTCAAGAACAATCATCCCCCTAAGCACACATGTTATTTCTCATGATTTCCTCCCTTGCTCTGAAAACATAAGTTTTAAAGGGAAAGGAAAAAAAAAATATGTGTGTAAGAGAATGAAAAGACTATAGCAACAGGCAAGTTAAATGATGACCCATAGAATCATCTCCAAACCAGTGCCATGGAGTTTGCTTCCAAAACCACATGCACATAAAGAAATATAATTCTTCAGAGCATGCACCAGGAAAGTTAACACAGGTTGCCGCATAAAGAATCTTGAGACGAAAGATATAATAGATATCTTCAGAGAAGAGGGAAACACCACATGCAATAAAATGAAATGAGAAGGGAGGGTGGTGAAGGGCAAAAGAAAAAAATCCCTAGCTAATAACATGTTCTTTCCTTCCTTCCTAACACAATGACCCATGTGACTTAATGAAGCCAGTGATTTCTCAGACTGATGTAAAAGTTCCAAAAAAAATACTCCTCAGCAGAGGCCCCTGGGTAAATGGTGTCATTTCTAATTTCTCCAGTTCCCGTGATTTAGAGCAGACCCAGGATCTGAAATTCACACCAGCTCTTTGTGCACTGGGTCCCCGCACAGCCAGGGCCCGGGCCCGGGGAGCAGAAATGCAGACTTCCTATGGGATTTCACCACCGCAGCCCTGCTTTGTCTCACGTTTAAAATAATTTGCCAGGTAAAAATAAACTTCTCAGCATCACAGAGTGAAAAATGTACTTAACAATTCAATCCCCGTAAGTTTGGGATTGACAGAGAAAGTGCAGCCGAGGCTAATTAAATTACCCAACACGTATTTGAATAGTGGTTTCACTGGTGAGTTTATTAATGCACATCATTATCATTGTTATTATTACCACAACTCTTTGAATTATGTTTTTCATGAGATAGCAGAAAGTGCAAGCTGTTCTCTCTCAGTTAAACTCTGACTGTTGGTTTCTCTCCATTCTTAGAAATCAAGCCTCATTTGTCCTAAGTCCCATGGCCCCAGATGGAAAGTTCTGAGTTATTTTTGTTGATTACTTTTTGGAAATCATTAAAATCTATAAAAGTTTTTGATTTCCTTCTGCTTTTGCCAGTAATTCTCACCATAGAAATAAGTATGGTTTATAATGTCAGCTCCTTGCAAAGTAGTTTCCCTGCACTTCACTGATTTGCAAAACTTGGACTCCCAGGTTTAAATCCAGTGGAATCAGAACTACTCTTTATTCCTTAGGGGCAACTAATGGTATATAGAGAAGAGTTTTGTGCAGTCATGTTGGCCTTGAGTTATTAAAAATCAATTGCCTATTGTACATATGCTCATTCGCCCAATAATTGTGGACAAATTTGAGAAGACTCGACTGAAATGAGCAACATTTAGCTATAAATATATTATACAAGCAAGGGAAGTCTCCTTGATTCAAGAAGAGTTTTCTAAATTTGTGCAAGGTACTTCCTAACTCTGGGATAATACATTTTTTACTTCTAGGCTTTACTATGCAAAATATGATCTCTGGACTCAGAGCACTGGTATTGCCTGGAGCTTTTCAGAAATGCAGAATATCAAACCCATCCTAGACCTAATTAATCAGAATCTGAGCTTTATCAACCGCCCCAACTAATTTGTATGCACATTAAAGTTTGAAGAGCACGGCTTGACTATAGAGGAATAGAGATACCTTTTCACCTCACCCCACCAGCAGCATCCTGCCACCGTGACTTGCTAAACTGAACTTCAAAATATACTGCGTTGACAAACTTAGAATTATATCTGAACACATTCCCATCCTGAAGAAATTTAATGCAATTTATCCAATATCTATCTTAAAATAAAAAATATAAATGAAACACCTATTGCCAAGATGGTCTATCCTGCAACTTATGTTGATTTGGAGGAAAGAATAAAATGTTGAATCTGACCTCATCTGCTTTGATACAATCACCCTTTTACTCCATGCCCTGGAGATTGATAATGTTATGTAAGGAAAAAGTCATCAGCATATAGTGACCTGCAGATATCCCTGTCCCCCCAAAAAAAAGCTTTTGAAGAAAAAAAGAAACAGATAAAAGATTGCATGAAATAAAAAAAATAATAATTAAAAATACTTATTTGTAAAGTAAACAAAATGCCGATTTCAAATCCATTTTCTTCCCTACTATGAAGGCCTCCCTGAATTTTATATTATGCAAAAGTAGCATATTTCAGGAGCTACTTCTAGTGATAAATTTTATATTTGTTTGGTGGATCACAGTTTCAAAATACTTTTGCATATTATAATGACAGTCCTCTTTTAATTTTCACCTCAAATTAAGAAAAATCAATTTTCTCTCATAAAAATATTCATGCCAAATAATTTGGCATTTTAATAATCATAATTATGCTGAAATTCTTTGCATCAGGGAAAAAAATGTACACTACTGCAATTCATGGCAAACAAACAAACACCAAAAAAAGAAATTGTAGTTTCTGGAGAAGGATTTTCATTTAGAATTATTTTGACCACAAAAAAGTAGCATTTCTAAAATGGACCACCACTTTACAAAAATAGTTTTCCAAGTGTTTTACACTAAATTCAACCATCCTTGGGGAGATACAAATAAAATGTTTTTCATGAATAGTAACTGTGATCCTTTTCTAAAAACAAATACACTCTGGTTTAAAAAAAAAAAATCCCTCAGCAATAAGTACAAAAAGAGCTTTCACTATGGTACTAGTGCATTCTGAAGTACTGCAAAGAAACTCTGGGAATCCCTAGCTACTAGTATAAAAATAGTTGTTCTGCTCCCTTCCCCAAAAACTTTGTAGAGGACGGTACTTTACTGGAGAAAAACTCTCAACTAATGTTCATGGATATCTATGGATGTCATGATTTATCTTGTTTCAGAGTTGGTTCTAGGGTGGCTGCTCTTCGTGGCTCCAGCTGATGTTTACTGATGCAGTACATCTGTGAGGAAAGGCCAAGTCCATGGTGGTCGAAGGCCTCTGGTGCTGAGGAAGGGCAAGATTGCAAAGAAAGGCTCTGCAAGATTTTGTCTTGTCTGGACTGCCTGGAGGGCAGGGGAAGGGAAGAAAAGTGTGAGATAGCAGTGGGTGGATAATAATGGAAGACATACAGTAGGGAGGGAATTAGAAGAATTTAAGAGAATATGGGGAAAGAGTTGCTGCTCTGGTCAGGGTTAGGATAAGCTACAGTATAAAACAGTGACCAGGAAGTTGCAGAACTTGTCCACATGCATGATAGGTAAGGTACCATGGAGGTCTTATCTAGGGAACTTGGAAGCTAAACCAGTTCCAAGGCTGCTGGATGGTGTTGGAATGAGTGCCATGATCCCGAGGGGTAGTTCTGAGAAGTCTGTCGGAGAACGTGGTAGGGAGACAGGAGCACATTCCTAGTGGGGGCCTGGTGGGAACAAAAAGAAGAACAAACCCCAGCCGATGACTTAGGAGTTATGACACACTCCTCTAGTATCCGGGTCCTAATGAGTGACAATAAAATCCATTGATTCCTCATTCCCAGTGACCCCCTATCTCCAGTGGCCAAATGCCAGGCAAAATCCGGTGTACCATTTCTAAGCAGATATCATTCTCTTAAATTCTACCAAAACTCCTGATGTAGCTGGAGGTATATAAGTCTATTATAGAGCCTGTAGGACACATAAGAGTACTTAAAAAAACTGAGATGGCAAAAGCTAGGGAAGTAAAAGCTAAAATAAATAAATGGGACTACATCAAACTAAAAAGCTTCTGCTCAGCAAAAGAAATCATCAAGAAGGTAAATAGAAAACCATCTGAATGGAAAAATATATTTGCAAGCAACACCTGTGATAAGGGCCTAATATCCAAAATATACAAAGAACTCATACAACTCAATAACAACAAAAAAACAAACAATCCAGTCAAAAGATGGGCAGCAAACCTGATACTTCTCCCTAGAGGACATACAAATGGCCAACAAATATATGAAAAAATACTCAACATCACTAGCTATTAGGGAAATGCAAATCAAAACCACAATGAGATAGCATCTCACATCTGTTAGAACAGCTATAATCGACAGGATAAGTAATAACAAATGGAGAAAATGCAGAGAATAAAGGAACCCTCATCCACTGCTGGTGAGACTGCAAGTTGGTACAGCCACTATGGAAAACAGTATGGAGTTTTCTCAAAAAACTAAGAATTGATCTACCATATGATCCAGCAATCCTTCTACTGGGTATTTACCCCCAAAGACTTGAAAACCCATATCCAAATAAATATGTGCTCACTGATGTTCACAGCAGCTTATTCACAGTGGCCAGGATGTGGAAGCAACCAAAGTGTCTTACAATAGCTGATGGGCTAAAGAAGCTGTGGTACATACAATGGAACATTATTCAGCCATAAGAAGAGATGAAATACTGCCATTTGCAACAACATAGATGGACCTCAAGATAATCATGCTAAGTAAAATAAGCCAGACAGAAAAAGTTGAAACTCACATGGGATCACTTATAAACTTAAAAGCAACAAATGAGCAGGACAAACAGAGACTCATGGACATGGACTATAGGCTAGTGACTACCAGAGGACTGAAGACTAGTGGTTACTAGTGGGGTAGGGGAGGAGGGAGTAGGAGACAGGTTCAAGGGGGTCAAATATAGGGTTTAGGGTAAGAGTGTAGTGGGTAAAGGGGATCAAATATATGGTAGCCGAAGGAAACTGGACTTTGGGTGGTAAACACACAACAGATGTCAAATGATAATGTACACCTTAAAATTATATACTTGTTATTAACTTATGTTACCCCAATAAACTTAATTAAAAAAAGATACAAACTTCCAGTTATAATATAAATAAGTTCTGAGGATGAAATGCAGAGTATAGTCACTATAGTTAACAATATCTTATTGTGTATTTGAAAGTTGCAAAGAAGGTAAATCTTAAAAATTGTCATCACAAGAAAGAAGTGATAACTATATGAAGTGAGGGATGTTAATTAAACTTGTAGTAATTATTTCTCTCTCTCTCTCTCTCTCTCTATATATATATATATATATATCCTATCATTATGTTGTACACTCTAAAATTATGTTACATGTCAATTATATTTCAAAAAATGAAATTTTATAGAGAATAAATATATAATAAAATTAAAGTAATTTTTTTTTTTAAAGTTGAGATGGGACCAGAAGTGGGCAAGAGGTGAAACTATTTAAAATGAAGAGAACAATCTATGTGGAGTGGTTATGGGGTAAAAAGATTCCTAGTTCTGCTAAGTTGAGCTAGGTCTTAAAGAATGTAAGACTCATGGGAGAAAGAGAAAAGGAGCATTTATTCAGGTTGCTCTTAGATGCCCACTATAAGCAAAACTGCTGCTACAATCTGGATCTATAAAGTGTATCATAGAATTTTGCTATGAGGATAGAGAGAAAGCCTACCTTCTAGAGATTTCAGTCTTAGAGCTAAAAGATACTTTGGAGATATAATTGATAAGTAGTCATAGGGGATAGAAAGGTGATCTAATAGTACAAATAAAATCACTTTAAAAATTATAAATATGGAATACATATGTGAAAATTTAGCCTCTATTAGGAAAAATATAAGTGAAGATTCTTTGTGTGAGATCCAGTCTAATGGTTTTGCCTAAAAATGCACAATAACTGTTCATGTCTATCAATCTTTAAAAGAAAACTTCCTGAGAGTAGAAATAAGAACACATGAAAAGGATCAGAACTTGAAGATGCTCAGTGTTAAAAAAAAAAGTTTAACATTTACCCTATTATTACTAATAGTTAATATGGCAAGAATCTAGACATTTCAGCATTTCCATGTGCATTTATAGAAAATATTATGAATGACAATCCCATATATCTTCTATGTCTGTAAGGAGGAAGTTACTACTTAATACCCAATATTTTCATCACTTTGGATTTTTGGTGTTTTTATAGATCTAATTGATTCTTTTGGGAAGTTAGTCTCCCATTTCGAAGGATTTCATGGTTTTTGCTCAGATCTCTCTTGGAGCATCCGAAGTTATTTACCCACTTGTCTGCCTCACCCTTTAAGTTTTAAGCTCCCTGGTACACAGAATTATATTAACATATCCTTAAAGCCTGATAGTATGTGGTGCACATTATGTAATCAATAAATATTTGTTAAATAAATGAATCAAAAGCAAGTTGAGAATATGAGATGAGTGTGCTGAGACCAGCTGCATAGGGACAATGCCTAAACTAAATGTAAAATTTCAAATACTACTAGAAGATTGTGGAAGCTATTTTAATGGATAACTTTCTCTTCCTTCAAGTGTTGGTTTAGGTGTCATCATCTTGCTATCTTGACCACCCCCCACTCACTAAAATCGAACCCTCTACTTCAGCTGCCTACTGCCTTTCTTCTCTTACCCTGTTCTATTTTTCCAATGTCTGCTCATTATTTATCTTCCTCAATAGAATATAAATGCTATGAGGGTAAGAGGGTTTTTTTTTATCTATTTTGTTTATTTCTATATCTCAAATGTCTAAAACAGGAACAGGTACATAGTAGATGCTCAGTGCATATTTGTTGAATAAATGTAATGAATAAGGATTCAGTCAAAAGCATTTGTGTTTTTTTGTTGTTGTTTTTGTCAACTGGGGAAGGTAGACTCAAAGATGCTGGTAAATTTATAGATTTGCACATTAGTGCATTACAAAAGAGATGAATAAAATTACCTTACCACCTTCAAGGTGGGCAATAAGTGTCAGAATGTATCACATCCACTGTTAGACATTACCAGTCTAATGCAGTATATTTTGATAAAGATGTATCATAGCACAGAGCCTGTTCTAATAAACCTTAAAAAAACTAATAGTTATTTGTGATGAACTATTTTTAGGCTGACAAACTAGGGTGCCATATTTTCTCTTATAAGGATGTTTTTCTACCAACAATTTTAGATGAAGTCTTCTACATGAGTACAGCATAATGATTATTTAGTACATGCTGTTTTACAGCCGTTATTGAGGATAAATCTACTGAGATAAAGAGAGCTGAACTGCACTTATACTATCTAATCTGTTGTGAAATTTTGGTAAAGAAGTCCACTCTGTCAAAAATAATTTCCATGTCTCTGAGCCATGAATAGATACACACATACTCCTTTCTCTTATCTTATCATCACTACCTATGTGAGTTCCCCACCGTAGAGCATGGTGCTAGCCACTAAGAATGCCAAGAGACATAAGTCATGATCTCTACTCCATTCTATTGAGGAGATGGGGCATGCCCATAAATAGCACAGGGGAGCAGAGTTGAGGGCCATAGGGGTGGTAACTTCAGAGAAAGATGTAAGAATGAGAGTTGGTGGAAGTTAAGTTGGAGGAGTTAGAATTGATTTGTTTTGAGAGTATTTGGCAAAATAAAATTGAAAGAGCTCTTTTTCTAGACCAGCCACATCTTCTAACTGGTCTTTTGCTTTATTGGAGGGAAAAATCCTCAGTCTTTTAATACTTCTTGATTTTTTTTCTATAAAATAGTTGTGTGTATGCTCTGTCCTCCAATGTGTGACCCCTAATTTGTTTTACATGAATGAAGACAAATAATCACTTTCAGAATCTGAATGTAGGTTTTCTTTTAGTATCCCTCAGATGAAATATTTCTTAATCTTCTTTACTAGGGAGTATTTAAAAATGGTTGCATGTTCAATATTCCCAACTAGTAAATTGATAAATGGATCATTTCATTGTATTCCTTGCACCTGCATGAGGCTGTCTTCTCTAACGTGCTTCGCCAGAGTACAGTGAATACATCTGCTTTACAAGTTAACCGACAGAATTTGTTTATAAACCCACTGAAGAGCTAAATGAAGCAAACTGCATTATCTTGCTTGCTAATTACATTTTATTTCAGCTGAAAGCTTATTACAGCTACAGCCTGAAAATCTAACTTTTTAATTTTGTTTACATCTACTTCTGCTTTTACTTCAGCCTCCGGAAGATTATTTTCCTTTCTTTCTTTTCTTTTCTTTACCTTTTTTTTTTTTTTTAATAAAACTAAGAAGAAGGATTAAAGCAGTTGACTGGAGGAGGCTGTGGAATTGGTTAATAACCCCTCAACTGTGTTTTGTTAATAAGAAAAGGCCTTTACTCCTGGTATAGATTGGTATCACTTTCTGTACTAATGGACTTCTCAGACATCAAAATGCATAGATGTCTTTCACTTGCCTTTAACTCACCACTTCCTGAGTGGAGGTTACATTTCTTATAGACACAGCAACATGACAGTAAGGGCAAAAAAACCTGATATTCAAAACCACAGATATGTGAATAAGCCACATTCTTAACACTGTCATGTCAATTTAGATGTGCTTTCCACCTTTTTCATCAAAATGAAGTTGTACCCAACATTTCATTCACTGTTAGTTTTGTGTGTACTCAGGAATGGTAGGGCCTGTGCTTGTCTCAGCTCCATTGCTAGTTGATCCTTCCCGCATTTCTCCTGAAAAGCAGTTTTCTACTCCCAACCACCTCCATCAATCTATAATAGTTAAAAATTATCGTTACCTGCTACTACCTTCTAAGACAGTCACTTACAACATCATCATACTGTATAGTGACCCTGAATTTCTAGACCACTTAGATGACTACACTCATTTATAATCTCTCTCTGATAAAATGACAATCCCCACATTCATGTATTATGGTTGCTTCTTCACTCTACCATGCTTACAGACATTACCTCAGAAAATTATCATATCCTTATGAAGGTGGCAGATGCAGCAGGCACTGAATTATCTGACCATAAATGACAAAGGCCTTCTTCATATATCTCCCTACACAGCAATTTTCAAAGTCTATGGGGTCCTCTTTAAGAGGTCCATGTCATCAAAACTATCTTCATAGAAATACTAAGGCATCATCTGCCTTTTACTGTGTTGATATTCGCACTTATGGTGCAAAAGCAGTTGGGGAGTAAGAGTGACAACACCTTAGTTTGAATAAAAGTAGTGACACCAAACTGCTAGTACTTGTATTTTTCATCACTGCACATTCACAGAAAAAAAAAAAGCCAATGTCACTTAAGAATGTCTTAGATGAAGCAGTAAAAATTATTTTATTAGATCTCAATTTTTGAATATACCTCTTTTCAGTGTGATAAAATGGGAAGTATATATAAGGCACTTTTGCTGTATACATAAGTATGGTATGTGTCTGTACAGATATTTGAGTTGAGAGCTAAACTAGCTTTTTTCCCCCCATAGAATGCCATTTTTGCTTGAAAAAAAGTGACTGACAAATAGTGGTTATTCAGACTTAGGTATTTGGCAGACATTTTGTCAAAAATGAACAAAGCAAGCCTGTCACTTTAAGGAAAACAACTGACAGTATTTTTTGCCGACAATAAAATTTGAGCTATCAAGCAAAAATTAGAATTTTGGAAAATTCGTATTTGTGACTGTGAGCTTGACAGCTTTCCAATACTTAAAGGCTTTTCTGATAAGACTGGTGTTATATTAATGAATGTGATTTGTTGTTACTGTATTATGAAATGTGTCAACATTTAGAAAATCTGTATAACTCACTGAACAATATTTTCCAAATGACCAATGTATAATAGTGTAAAGTCAGACACAAGTAAAAGATCCATCCAAATTGCAAAACAGACCAATTGATTTTAATGTATTGGTATGAAGAGCAGGGAAAGTTCATTGATATTGTTCCAGATTCTAGGCAGAATCCTTTAAGAAATGGCCACTTACTGAATATGCATGTAGGATAAAAGAATAATCACAGTTAGGCTATTAATATACTCCTCTCTTTTCCAACTACATATCTGTGTAAGGCTGGCTTCTCTTCATGTACTTCACAATATACCATAATAGACTGAATGTAGAAACAGATATAAGAATCTAGTTATCTTGTAATTAAGCCAGATATTAAAGAGTTTTACAAAAATAAAAATATCCTCTTCCTGAATGTTTTGGTTTTTGAAAATATAATTACTTGGCATTAAAATGTTTTTTACATTAATGTGTTATGAATGTATTGTTGTTATTGAAGAATAAATTAATAAATAATTATTTTAAATTCATTTGTTTTCATTACTAATATGGTAGATAGTAATAGTTATAACTCATGTAACTAAAATTCTTTGGGGGTAATTACTAATTTTTTAAAGTGCATAGGAGTTATAAGACCAAAAGTTTGAAGACTTCTGCTTTACACCACACTACGGTTTGTTAGAAAATAACGATGGCTATTATCTAACTTATGATCTCACTTTAAGGTAGACATCTGCATACAAATGTTTTATATTTCCATGTATGGAAAAAAAATCAAATAAAAGATTGGCAGAGGACCTGAATAGACAGTTCTCCAAAGAAGACATATAGATGGCCAACAGACATCTATAAGAAAAGAGGCTCAACATCACTAATCATGAGGGAAATGCAAATCAAACCCACAATAAGATATCACCTCACACCTGTCAGAATGGCTTGATAAAAAAGATAACAAATAACAAATAATGTTGGTGAGAATATAGAGAAAAGAGAATCCTCATGTTGATAGGATTGTAAATTGATGCAGTTACAAAAAACAGTATGGAGTTTCCTCAAAAAAATTAAAAATAGAACTACCATATGACCCAGTAATTTCACATCTGGACATTTATCTAAAAAAAATACAAACACTAATTCAAAAAGATATATATACCCTATGTTCATTGCTGCACCACTTACAATAGCCAATATATGCAAGCAAGTTCAGTTTTTATAAATAGGTGAATGCAAAGAAGATGTTATTATACACATACACATACAATGGAATATTACTAAGCCATAAAAAGAATGAAATCTTGCCATTAGAGACAACACGGATGGACTTATCATAGTGATCACTTTGTAAGGTATGTTGGTATTGAGTCACTGAATAGCATACACTTGAAGCTAATATGTTGCATTTCAACTATACTTTAATAAAAAAAAGAATGTATATTTTGTTGCTGTTGGATTGAGTATTCTCTATACGTCAATGAGATAAAGTTTTTTGATCATGCTATTCAAGTAATTTAATTTTTACTTAGTTTCTTCTTGCTTGACCCATCAATTAGTAACAGAGTGGATTTGTCTGTTTGTCCTTTCACTTCTGTAATTTTTGCTTTATGCATCTTGATGCTCTTTCGTCAGAACTGTTATGTTTTCTTTGCTAACTGACCCTTTCATTATTAGTAATATTGTTCTTTACCCCTGACAACTTTCTTTGTTCTAAAGTAAGCTTTGTCTGAAATTAATATATCTACTATAGCTTTTTTTTTTAGTCTAAAAAAGATATATCTTTTTTATCCCTTTACTTTTAACCTATTTGAGTCTTTATATTTAAAGTGGATTTCTTGTAGACAACATAGTTAGGTCCTGTTTTTTTAAATCCACTCTGGTAATCTTTGTCTTTTAATTGATGTACTTATCAGTAACATTTAAAATAACTGTTGATATAGTTGGATTAATATCTACTATATTTCTAACTTTTCTATTTATTACTTTTTTGTTTATTGACTCCTCATTTTTGCCTTCTCTGGTTCTACTTGGAAATTTTATATAATTTCATTTTATTTCTTCTTAGTGTATCAATTTCACTTCTTTAAATATTGCCTAGAATTTACACCATACATTTTTAACTAACATAAGTCCACCTTCAAATAACACTAGCATTTCATGCAGGTGTCTTATAACAAACTATTCCCACTTTCTCCCTACCATCCCTGTGACATTGTTGCCATTCATTTCTCTTATCTATATGCTATAATCATTGAATACATTGTTATTACAGTTGCTTTTAAAATTTAGTTCTTTTAGATCAATTAGAAATACGAGAAATAAAAAATTTTTTTTTATTAATTCCTTCTCTGAAATTCTTTCTTTCTATAGTTTTTGCTTATGTATTTTTGATGCTATTTTTGATTCGCTTTTTTTTTTTTGAACTGTATCATTTTTCTTCTTCCTAAAGAACTTTTAACATTTCTCACAGGATGGGTCTCCTGGTTATTAATTTCCTCAGTTTTTGTTGATCTGAGAAGTCTTTTATTTCCCATTCATGTTTAAAGAATAATTTTGAAGGATATAGAATTCTAGGTCAGTGGAGTTTTTCTTTCAGCACTTTAAATATTTAACAGCACTTTCTTCTTGCTTGCAGGGTTTCTGATGAGAAGTATGCTGTAATTTGTATCATGTTTCTTCTAAAGATAAGGTGTTTCTCCCTTTTGGTTTGTTTCAAAGTTTTCTCTTTGTTTTTGATTTGCTACAGTTTGAATATGATATGCTTACGTGGGTCACTTATTTTTTTGGTGGTGGGGTGGGGTGTTTTGGTGTTCTCTGAGCTTCCTAGACCTATGGTTTGGTGTCTGTCATTAATTTTAGAAAGTACTTAGCCACTATTACTTCAAATATTTATTTTTCTCTGCCCTCAGTTTCTTCTCCAAGTATTCCAATTATGCAGATGTTATATATTTTAAAAATTTCCCATGTTTTTTTTAGGTTCTGTTCTGCTTTCTTTTCTTTTTTATTCTTTTTTGTACTTTAATCTGGGAAGTTTCTGTTGGCCTATCTTCAAGCTCACTGATTGTTTTCTTGGGTGTGTTTAGATCATCTTAAACATTTTAAATTTCTATTATAGTGTTCTTGATTTCTAGCATTTCCTTTTGATTCTTTCTTAGACTTTACATCTCCCTGTTTATATTACCCAAGTACTCTTGAATATTATGTATTTTGTCCATTTGAGCACTTAGCATATTAATTAGTTATTTTAAATTCCCTGTCTGATAATTTCAAAAGCTATATCATCTTTACATCTTAATTTAATGCTTGCTTTGTCTCTTCAGATTGTGTTTTTCTCTTTATTTTTTAGGATGCTTTGTAATTTTTTTTTCCGAAAGTGATACATACTGTATTGTGTAATAGAAATTGAGGCAAACAGGCCTTTAATGTCAAGATTTATGTTAATTTGACTAAGAGTTGGCGTGTGTTCAATGCCTTTCTCTAGTGTCTTTGATTTTGTCTCCCCTCTTGACTTTGAGCTTCTCTAAATACTCAGAGAGTGTAATCGTCTTGCTCATTTAGCTGTAATCCATTATTATCCTGGGGCCCAGCTGATGTGGCGCTAAAGTATGAGAGAGGAAAGATTCTAAAATCTTATGATTAACTCCCATATTTTATGCCTGTGTCCCAAGGTTATGAAGTGTTTCTCTCAATATATCCCCCTCCCACTTTGGTGCAATAGTAAGACTAGAGGGGGCTGAATTGAGAGAAATGTCCTTCCTTTAGCTGGAGTAAAATTCTACTTAAGT
Source organism: Macroglossus sobrinus (assembly GCA_004027375.1). Classification (NCBI taxonomy): domain Eukaryota; kingdom Metazoa; phylum Chordata; class Mammalia; order Chiroptera; family Pteropodidae; genus Macroglossus; species Macroglossus sobrinus. The sequence goes on from PVKZ01000288.1 coordinate 809,284, forward strand.
CTCTCCCCTGGGAAAGCAGTACTTTTCTATGGAGAATACTCTAGTTATATTTCACAGTTATTAATCTTCCCCTTTTCCTGCCAGAACTGTGAAGAATTTTCCCCAGATTTTCACTGTGAAAACTTGGTAGGGTTGCTGGAAGCAAAACCTATAGAAGTGTGGGGATCTCCTTAAGAGTGCTATATAAGATTATAAAGACATAAAAATGAATTTATCTATTCAACAAGCTTTTCTTTTTCTCCTATAATATGACATATATATTATCTATACCCAGAGGTAACAGACAGGAAAGAAATGCTGCAAAAGCCAAAATATTGCCTGTGGTCTTCCAGATGGTAAAATTATGAGTGATCTGCATTTTCTTGTTTACTATTTAGGACAATTTCTAAAATGTCTATAAAACGTATCAATTTTATAAAGATTTTTAAGTCTTTTATAAAAGTTGTTTTTTATTTTCTATCAATGTAAATTTAAAAATTTTCTTAATTTTCTTTTGCCACTCTCGCCTAAAAAGAGTGGTTTATGCATTATAGCATGGACTCAGAAAAATAGTTTACTCCTTATGCCCATATTCTGAATTCATCAGTTTTAAAAAATTATAGTGAAATGAGAATCTCATATTTTTAAAGGCCTCTAGGAAACAATCCCACAACCACCTTTGGTAGCTTGCCTCTTTATTTCATCATTTGTGGTACACAAATCTTCCATATGTTTAACATAAACCTCAGTTCCAAATATATCCTTTTTTTTTTATCATCTCTACCAATAACAGAGAATTGACACAGTTAGTTACAGTACTGAGCACCTAATATGCCTCTAAATCTATAAAATCTATTAATGTCTGCCCTGATTTTTTCAAAGAATTATATAAGGATTAGAGGAATATAGTGCGCATATAAAGTGGTAGAGAGAAACACATCACTATTTAAATAAAATATATTTGTTTTCTTACTATAGATGCTTAGTAGATTCTTTAAAAATAGCATTGAGTGTTCTTTTATTTAGCAAACTAATGATTAATGTTAATGAACAGTAACCATGTTTTAAAGGATATTCATGATATATTATTCTTAAATACTTCTCCATAACATTCTAACTCTTCAGCCTCACCAAAGGAGTTTTTAAGATCTGAATTTCACAGATGAGATAGAACCGTCCTTTAGTCATGTTGGTGACATGAGCAACTACTTGATAAAAAAGGGAAAGTAAATTCTTTTCTATTTATCGTTCTGGAATCGGTACAATCTACCTGTTGGTATTTACAGCTCTCAGTATTTCATACCTACTAGATGCTGAATAAATTTGGCTGCTGTGTCACATTTATTTTATAATCATTCATGGAAGGCAAACATTCACACTTTGAATATTAATTATTTTGTTTTGTTTCTCTCTTTTCCTATGCCCCACCCTCCTTGTCCCATTCAACTTCATTCCATTCTTAACTATTACTCATACTTTATATGTATTTAAAAGTAAACTCAATTTTTTTATTCTTTTCTCAGATTTCTTTATGATTTACTTTAAAAATACTTAAGGCATCATAATAAAATAAATACATAAATAAAGGTCAATAACACAAAGGTAAAACAAGAACCAAATAATAAAGATGACTGGGGGGATGGATAATAGAATGAAGAGTTAACGATGGTTAAACAAGAAAACCTATGAGAAATGAAATGAATGTGATTAAACAGAGAATGTAGCTGAGTTTCCAGGCAGCCAAATTGAAAAAGACACTGTGAGTTAGTTTGCATTGGTTAATGAAAAAAAAAATGTAAGTTTTATTTTCAATGAGAGGTTGACCCAGAAGTTTCTATAACCTATAGCATGGCTTGAGATCATTCCTATAGATGATTATTATAAAATTACTCTATGACTTCATTAATTTATTTAATATAAATTGAGCAGCTGCTTTGTGCCTAGCACTGTAGTAGATTGGGGATGTATAAGAAAGAACAAAAAAAACTTACCTGAAAGGCCCTCCAGAAAATCATTCTAGAAAAGGAAAACCAACTAATAATAATAATAATAATAATAATAATAGTTATTATTATTATGGTACTACTACTAATGATGATGATGTGATAATGCAATAAAGCTTTTATCATATAAAGAAGTAAACAAAGGTGGAGTTTAATTAAGTGGGGGTGGGAAGATAAGTGAGATAATAGAAAAGGGGATGTGTCTGAGGGAGAACTTCCTGCATGAGTTGATTTCTGAGGAAAAGCCTTCTAGAGAGAGGAAATAGCATTGAAAAGCTATGAAGATCTGAAACACATGACGAATTTGTAGGGCAGCCCGTGCACCCACACTGCTGAAGCACAAGGACCTGGGTGTTGGAGGAAAGGATGGGCCTGGGTAGTCGTGCACTATGCTCAGGAACTTGGAAGTTTCCTTTGGGTGATGAGGAGCCATGAAAGAGTTTTAAACCAGTAAGTGATATGGTCAGACTTGCTTTCAGAAAGATTGCTTTGGTGGAACTGTAGAGAATAGGAGCAGGAAAATTAGATAGAAGGATCTCCTAACTCACCTAGTGTAGTGATGGCAGGAACAGGATAGAGAGAACAGATTTTAGAAATTCTGCATGATTAGGCTCACCCTCAGCTCAACCCTAAGCCCTGTGTTAGCCACAGACTCTCTAGTGTCTGTTTTATAACTTATCATGGGCTCATTCTCTTGCAGGGTTTTTCTGGGGCCCAGTAGAACCTCTGGGATGTAGGAGAATCAGGAAGTGAATGTGCTTCTCTCTAGGCCTTCCACTCATGGCATTTGAGGCCATTTTTGTTTTTTGTTCTTTGTTTTTTTTTGTTTGTTTGTTTGTTTTTTCAAATGATTCAAAAGGAAATCTGACACCTAGATTCTGGAACTTCAAAGGGCCTCTTCTGTTATTGAATTGATATTTCCAAAATGTAGCCCAATGTTTTCTAATTTTCTTATTAATTTTATTTAAAGAGTAGTATCGGTTCTTAATTTTTGAGGGGACACAGAAAGATTAAATAAAAGAAATCACAAGCTACTAAGCATTCCTGATGTTTTAGAAGTTGTAGTTCCTAAAGCTAAAGTAGTAAAACTCAACAGCTTGCTAAAACATTGCCACATGACAACAGGAAAAAATTGAAGACCAAAGAATTCGAGTGCTGCCAGCATAAAAGACTTTGTTAGCACCTGACTGGCACTAAGTTTTACATTATTGCTAACAAGAAGCTGATAACATGATTTCAGAAAGATTTTCAGTGCTTGGCAAATATTACTCCTTAGTGTTTTACACTTTCATGCTAAATATCTCCAGATAATCTAGGCTTCTTAAACCTATTTTAGTTATTTTAGTCATGAGTAGAAGCCTGAACTTTTACTGTTTAATACTTACATGTTCCAAGGCTACCCACATTTGGCCCATGCATATAAATGCAAACAATAAGATGACCATTTCTATTCTCTGCTCTAAATCCTCCAGCTTAACATTTTGACTCTCAACAATTTATAAAACTGAAAGGAGATTTGGTATCTAAATTGTCATGTTTACATACCGATGACTGGTCTAGCAGTGAGTGCTACTGACCAACAAGACAGTTTAGCCTAACAGAGCCTCTTTCTGCCTCCTTCAGAAGCAACCCTTGAATAATGAGATCCGAGAAACTAATTAGCTTGCACATTTGTGCCTCATCCTTTGAACCAGCCTTTAGGATGAACAGCTATTCTGCAGACTTCTCTATCTCTCTGAGGAGAAACAGCTTGCACTGACTTCTTGGACAGGATGTTGCTCCTTAGCCAAGCCTATCAATCATGGTGAATCTTGGAGTGACCAATGAAGGCAAATACAGATAGGGAAGACCCTACAATTGCCAAGATTTATTGGCCCTGCTGCTAAATGTTGGGGATTCAAAAGTGGATAAGATGGGAAATAAAATGAATAAGACAGTGAACTGAGTGAAGGTGGGCAAAAGTTACAAATTTCCATTTTCATTTATAAGATAAACAAGTCCTGATGATACAACGTACAGCATGAAGACTACAGTTAACAATACAGTGCTGTATATTTGAGAATTGCTAAGAGAGTAGATCTTAAAAGTTCTAATCATGAGAAAAAAATTTTAGCTATGTATGTGATGGGTGTTAACTAGACCTTGTGGTAATCATTTCATGATATACATATATATACAACATAATGATGTTGTATACCTAAAACTAATACGTTATATGTCAATTATGTCTCAATTAAAAAAAAAAGAAAGGTAGGAAAGTTGGAAGGTGGCAATGGGAGGTGGGGGAAATGTTTTACAGGCCAGAGAACACAAGTGGGTGGGAGTCATATATTCAACTGCAAGCTTCAGAAGAGCACAGGACTATATGTGACTCATCTTTATCTCTCATATAGGGCTGAATCCAGTGCTTTGCATATTTTTTTTAAAAAGATGAATAAGATGGTTTCTGTCTTCAAAGAACTCACTATTGAGGGGAAGCAAATAAGTAAATAATTGAATCGAATTATAAATGCTTCACATAGTTTCCTCATCTAAAATTGAATAGGTACTCCTCACACTCTCAAACCAGCTGCCACATTCCTCCCTTTGCTTACACAAGCTTCTCTAGAACTTGTGAAGTAATATGACCCTTGAAAAATATTTATGTAATTCTTCATTGTCTTTTGCTAGAGAAAATGTTGATCATTTTTAGTATCTACCTCTTAATCACCAACAAAAAAGCAGAATGTGCTCTCAAGTGTTTCTGGATTTATGTTGAGATTTGACTAATTAATGAGCAGGAGAAAGAACAATTAGTCACTGAATAGTTTTACAACTTATCAGAAACACCAGGGCTGCCTAATGAAAGCTGGAACATTCCACAGTCACAGACCTCATGAGGACCCTGAACAGATTTTGTTCTGTGATTTGGTCTAGAATGAAATTCTATTCACCTTCCTTTGCTGATAAATTTGAATACTTAAAAACATTGGACCAGGGTGTGAGCTGTTGTTTAAGGATAAACTGCCATGCCCTAACACAAAGCACATTTCAATAATGGTCGTTACCCTCCACCATGTAGTCAGAAGCCAAAGAGTTTATTTGCTGTCACTAGTAACCACCTATCCATGGTGAGCAAACATACTTTCAGTTGTACCTGGCACAAAGTATATTAGTATTGTGTGGGAAACTTACAAATTCTCTAAAGCAGGTTGTAGCAGAGGAGGCAGAATTGTAAGTTTAGTCTATAGGAACAGATGAAATCTTCTTTGAACATATGGTTTTTATTGAGACAGCAATTATTGTATAGCAGTGAGGAAAGCCAGGGAAGACACCCCAACTCATTGAAGCTTGAATAGTTAAGCTCAGCCATATATTCACATGCACTTTTGAATTGATGTTTCTTATATCTCCATGTATATTTTTACTTGATTGACAGTCCAGAAGACATCTAGGTATCCTGGCAGCAAAACAGATCCCTTAGAAGTACTTAAGCTAAAGTGGTCTTTTATATACTAAGAAGGGCTTATAACCTTTGGTTCTGCTTTAGTTCATCTGTTAAGACTCTTGGGGTAAATAAGTACTGTGGTCAGCTTAGTCCCATGCTACAACTCATGGGCCCAAGGAAAAAACATAGTCTTGACACATTTGAAAAGTGGCATAGGTTTTCCTAGTAATTACATCTTATATGTTTACTATTCAAAACATGCAGGTGTGGGTTTTTGAACAGTGGCCAATGACAATGTGCCTGACTGGCAGCAGTTCCTAAGTGAATCATGTTTCACTGTCTGTCAGTTTTTTATAACTGTTTTCACTACTAATTTAGTTCTGTGATGCAGTGTGCAATTAGTTCTATTATGGAAGCAGCTGTCTTCAGTTTTACAAAGACGCTTTCCCCTTTGGCTTACACAGATCTTGTGGTTCTCCTGATGTGATGATGGGAGTTGTAAAGTGGTACCTAGATGAGCCACAGAGGGTCAGGATCTTCTACACATATAGGATTTTGCTTACTCACTACTGCTCTAATACTGTTTCTCACAGCTCAGTTAAAAAGGCGGTCACAAAGGAATTTGCTCCTTGTCCTTGCAAGATGTGTCCTGTGGAGAGTGATGACCAGTCCTGTTGTACTCCCTACAATCTTGTTGTTTTAAAAAATCCTTATTTGTAAGTAATATATTAGGTGAAAATTGAGGTGAGAGTGTGGTAGGCAGAACAAGAGGGTTGTATTCAGTTCACTTTCTAACAATGAACTATGGTTTTAAAGAACTGAGATGAAACTTGAATGCAGCAAATGTCAGTACATAAACAATATAAGAATTGAGCTTAATGTTTACAGCTAGATGGGATATGATCATATGCTGTGGCTGCTACTGCATTCTATCCTCTCAGGAGTTTCCATGTATTTTAATGTTCAGTCCCAAGTCTCATCTGACACCGGGAATTCTCTAGATAACCCATTCCAAATCTGTCTCCCCTAAGTAGGGCAAATAGTTTGAGCATTTTCTTCTGAGCATAATTCCAAGCATAGTCCCCTATCATGTCTTTGGACCATTGCAATTTAAAGTATGGTTCACAGACCAGGAGTCTTAGCATCACCTGTTAGAAACACAGGATGTGCAGCCTCACACTAGACCTACTGAACCAGAATCTACACTTTAACAAGATCCTCAGGCAATTTGTATGCACATTAAGGTTTGAGATGCTCTCCTTTAGAACTTACTATTTGTCTGCTACTTATTAGTGGTTGCTAATGAGCATGACTATATTTTATTAAATTCAGAGCACTTATGATCAACTGAAATATCTGGCTCTTTCATTTATTTATATTTTTTATTGAACACTTCTCTTAAATATAAGCTTTTTATGCATAGTTGCTTTGTTTTATTATAGTATCTGGAGCAGGTGGACTAGTGCAGCCATATATTTAACATTCAAATATCATTTATTGAATTAAGCCAATGAACGAATGACCCATTGTAGATAAAATGTGAGTACAGTAACAGAGGGCTGGCAGATCAAGTTCCATAATCCCTTGGGGGTGCCTCAGAACCTCAGCACATCATGCCTGGGTCAGGCAGGTGGAATTGAGACAGGTAGGTTTGAAGTTCAGAAATCATACTGCGTTGATGGCCCCAGAGGAAACCTCAGCTATCTAGGGGAGGATAATGGCTCCAACTTTCCTCCCCTGATTTTTGGAAACTGACAGAATTATTAGTCTTACTGCAAGGTGTAATGCATTCCAGTTGAACCAAAACATTCTAAGAGAATATTGCTCTACATGCACTGCTGGAAAAGCAAACAGTGAGGTCCAGGAGCCTGAGGTTTGGTAGGGTGACCAGCTCACTCTGGTTTGTCTGAAACAGTCCTGGTTTTCAAATAAAGTCCCATGTCTCAGGAAATCCCTCAGTCTCAAGCAAACTGGAATGGTTGGTCACCCTACTTGAATGTTTCCTGGCATACCAGCCTTTTCTGCTGAGAGTCCCTTTCAAAGGGTGGAGGGCTCGGGGCCTTTAACAGACATTTAGATTTTTAGGGCACTTTTGTAATACAACCAAGAATGTCCAACAGCAGAAATACCTAGAGGTAAATCTCTTAAGATCTACCATGAGATGGTGGCTTAAATCCCATTAATTTCACAAAGAAATTTTTTATTTTTGTCTTTTTGATAAATAGGGGCAGAGACTGACCATTTTCTCAAAAGGAGATGACTCGCTTAAATATTCAGCTATAAAACTAAATAATATTACTTAATTAATTTAACCTATTAATGGTCTGAGCTTAATATTTTTGCCATAGAACTATTGTATTACTGGCCAATAGTCAGCATCCAAAAAACAGAGGACTGATCAAAGCCAGACATTTTGAATTCAAAACAAAGTTTTTATAAATGAAAAACATCTTTAAATATTTAAATATTTTAATTTTTTCTTAAAAAAAAATCCCAGCAAGATATTATAGAAAGTTTGGGAAATAGGGTGAAATCATTGAAAACAACAACTGTTCTGTTACAACTATTGTGACATAAATTATTTTCTACATTCCCCAAATTCTGCTTTAAAATACTGTCGTCTCATAGACTTGATATAGAAAACACAGAACATGATAAATGATTCATTAATTGAAAAAAGCTAAAAAAGCTATTCACCAGATTTGTGTTTAATTCTTTAACATAGCTGAGAATAGCTAAGTACTATATTGCAGCATACTTGATAATGACAAATGAAATTACCAACTGAAGTACATTAATATTTTCTGAATGGCATTTGTTACTTTGATTGCAAAATGGTTTATGATTCTATTTACAAAACATGATTTTATTCTCACTCACTCACTCATGTGTTGGACACTTGTAAACTGTTTTCTTGTGATGTTGCAACATACTGGTATGTCAGGATCAATTATGAAGAGTGTTGAAAGAAGTTGTAACTAATAATAGAAAAGTGGTCCAAAGTTTATAAATTATTTACTTTTTAAAATAAATTAAATTAATTACAGGTTGTCCACGTCATTTTGTAATGCTGTGCTTTCTTGACAGAAAAGGGGTCTTAAGCCAGTGGGGCAAGACCAGCCATAGCTTGTCTATGTTTTTGTACAGCAGTCAGAGGAGCAAGACACTTAGGAAAGTAATCTGTCCTGGGTAGAAAAAACTATTTAAGATATCTGGTCTACATTATCAAAAAGAAAGAATTATGAATCAGGAAAATTCGGAAGCTGTATGTCAAACCAATGTACTCCTGCAGGTCAGTGCAATGGAAAGAAGAAACTCCTGCACCGATGTTCATTCAGAAACAATTAAGCATTTATTAGACACTATATTTGGCAGTTCAGGTCCTTCAAGAAGCCTTCACCAAAATGGGGCAGATATGCAACAGATTTATTGAGGGAAATGATAACGAAAAATAAAAGGAAAGGGAGTAGGAATAGATAAGGAAAGCCTTCAGAACAATGCAATAGTGACACATGTGAAAGGGAGGAAGGAAGAAGGGTTAGGTATTAAGGTCCCTGACCATACTGTTCTGCTAAGAAAGTTTAGCCAGGTCAGTTGGGAGTCCTTGAGTGTAGTGGGTGAAATGGTGCCCCCTTCCCACCCCAAAAGATGTCTACCGGGAACCTCTGGATGTGACCTTATTTGGAAAGGGGGACTTGTAGATATAGGATATCAAGATGAGTTAATCTTGGATTATCTATGTGGTCCTGAGATCAAATGATAGTATCCAAATGATAAGAAGAGAAGTCACAGGCACACAGAAATGGAGGTCATGTAAAAACAGAGGCAAATATTGGGGTTGTATAGCTATAAGCCAAGGAACACTAAGGCACCAGAAGCTAGGAGAAAAAGGATGAAATGGATTCTTCTTCAGAGCCTCTAGAAGGGACCAACCCTGCCAACACCTTGATTTCAGACATCTGGCCCTAACACTGAGAGAATATATTTCTATAATTTTAAGACATTCACTTTCCAGTAATTTGTTATGGCAGACACAGGAAACTAGTACACAGAGTCAAAGCTGCTCATTAGAGGATCCCTGCACCCCACAGGAATGGGCCAGTTCTCTGTCATGTTATCACCTGGGAGCAACCCAGGGGAAGTGTGGCCTTGCCATGAATGCAACAGAGATCCAGAAAAGTGGCAGTTAGCACTGTCATTTAACCATGCTTCCCACAAGTTTCTCTTGAAGAGGTCTGGTTGATATGTCTTCATGACTACCATGCTATGAAATATGAAAGGAGTAAATAGTAGAGAGTATAATCTTAGCCTTCCAGAAGCTTAGTTGATAAACCAATGGATGTTGCACACATGGGAATACAAGCATGTATGTGATAAAGGAGAATGATAAAGATGTAGAAATTCTGAGGGAATTCAAAACCATGGAAGGGTCAGCCTAGAATGAGTTGAATCTGGGAAGCTTCATTACATGAAGAAAGTGGTGCAGTAGCTGGTGAGAAAGTGGTGAAGAAGCAGGACAAGTGGAATGGATGCAGAGCAGAGGACCAGCAGTAAGGCTGAAAAAGAAAGTGAAGAGCTTGACCGAGTTGTTTCCGGAAAATCTGTATACAGCAAGAGGGAGAGAGAGAGAGAGAGAGACAGAGACAGAGAAGGATCAAGGAGGAAGACATTTTACAAGGCAGGGAGTAAATGTGAAGGTAAAAGTGGGCAGAAACATGAAGAGGCAAGAAGGTCTGCCTGAATCCTACACTTGTTTTATTTAAAAGATACTTCTCCCGGGTTAATTCAGACCCAGGCCAGGATTCACGTGGCAAGAATCCAGGAAACCCTAGTCTGCTGGAATGACAACGATTTAATCAGGATCCAAAATGAATTATTGCATTTATTAAAAAATAAAGAGCATAACATTTCGAACTAGCATACCGTTGTAACCCGACTTATTGACTAAAACTAGGTAAGCCACTAATCTGAGATCGATTTTCATGTGTTAAACAGAATAAAATTTTTATGTCAGAAAGGATGAAATGAGCCAGCATATGTTAATGAACACTTAACTAACATGCTCCCACTATGCTTAGTTACTATGCTTTATGGTACATGCCATTATCCAAATTTGTGTTAAATACCCTTAGGTATCCATAATCCCATCACTCAAAAACAATTACTATTAACTTTTTTAGTATATAAATCTTTTCATATTTTTTCAATTTCTATGCGGAGATACATCTTACAATATTTTCTCTGGTTGGATTGCCACTTCTCCTCACTCCCTACACAAATAAATTATCGAGATGTCACACACACACACACACACACACACACACACACACACACACACATTATGTACTGTGGACCTCCTTTTGTATTAGTAAATAAAGATTCATATTGCTTTTAATGACCATGTATGGTAGAGGTTACTAGAGCTCACTCATATCTTGTTTTCTTCTTCTGGGACACAGAAAAATATACACTCTAGTTGCCTCGAGTTAGGCTGAGCCATGTGACTAGGTCTGGCCAATCTGCTCTAAATGGAAATAATGTGTGTCACTTACATAGGCTGAGGCAGTGAAGAGCCTTTGCATTGCTCTCCAGCCCTGCCACAGTGGCATTACATGGAAATGATGGAGCTACAGGATGGAGACAGCCTGAAAAGGGAACTGTCCCTAGGAGATTACTGCACTCTCAATGGACTTTGTGTAAGGAAGGAAAAAATATTACATGTAAAGCTTTCATAATTTCAGCATTCGTTTGGTATGGTCTAATTTATCCTGTCTAACATACAGGGTAATAGTCCACGTATAGAGAAATTCTTTATTATTATAAGCAATTCTGCAATGAACATTTATATATATAGAAAATCTGATTCTTTCCTTAGAATCAATTCCTAGAAATAAAATTTCTGGGTCAAAAAATATGCACACTTCAACTTTTATTTTCACACTTCAACTTTTAATACATATGACTAAATGCTCCAACACATAGGTTACACCCAAACTGTAAAGCCATCCAGAATATATTAGAGTGCCTTATATTTACATGTTTGACAAAACTGTATTACCAAATTTTTTAGAATTAATGTCTTCAATTGCTACTGAAGCAAAATTTTTTCTATCTATTTATTGGCCACTTCATTTTCTTTAATAAAGCATAATTAATCTCCTATGGTATATTTTTCTATTTGGCTGTTTGTTTTCTGGTACTAATCATACTTAACATGTCTGCCTCTGTCTGCCTTTATGTTCCAAATATGTTCCTTGTTTGTTGCTTGTCTTTTAATCTTACCATTAATGTTCTACAATATGGGCATCATTACTTTGTATGTAGTTGTAATTATTAAGAGTTTCCTTTATGGTTTCTGGTTTTGATGTCCTGATCAGATTTCTAATCCTTTCTATTTCAAGTTCTTAAAAAATTTTCACCTATATTGTATCCAAATACTTATAGGATTTTTTTCCATAGTTAAATTATTAATCCATCTGATAGGGCCCTTCTATACAATAAGGCTCCTAATCATATATTGAATAATTTATTATTTTTCATTTGATTTTAGATAATATCTTATCATACAATAAATTCCTATATGTTTTAATATGCTTTTAAACTTGTTATTTAATTGATTTAGCTGTCTATTCCTAAGCCACCGTATGCTACTTTATTACAGGTTTAGTTACTCATTTTAAGAAATTTAAAATTTTCATAGCTACATTTCTACCTTAATTCTTCAAGATAATTAGAATAAATTTGTAAAGTTCCATACAACAAAATATTTTTTCATTTAAATGAAAACTTCTGCAGAACTTCTCAGTTTGAAGTGATGGAGATAGGAGTAGGGAGTTAATGACCCATCTACTTGTCTACCCACTAGATCCCAACTGCAACTTTTGAGGAACAATTTGAGAAATTACTGCTCTGAGTATTCTTTCTGCTCTAAAGGACATCCTGTCCTGTGAGCAAAGGTCATGGGCAACCAGAAACAGAGAAGGCTCATGGTCCTTTTTTTATACTGATAGTCTTGGTCCTCTCACAAAATGGTAGAGGTTCCCACACCTTTGGATGCCTATAGCTTTCTGCTTTGTCTTACTGCAGTTGCTTTGGCTTCAGGTGCCCATCTGTCATGAGTTGCTCTCCCCTATCTTTTTATTTTCTTTTCAGCAACGCTAAATAATATCTTTATTGCCCCAATATTTGAACATCTGTTCCATATTTGAATATTTTCACTTAACAGTAGCTTTGGAACCATTTAAGCAACTAACCATTTTCATACTTAGCTGAAGAGAATATAAAATGTGAATCATTAAAGATGTGCTATGCTATAGATGAAGAGGTGACAAGTATGTGGAGACTCATTTTCCATGGGTACAGAGAGAAAGCTCCGTGGAGATCTGAATTTCTCACATTAACATTTATGTGTCCTCACCACTTAAGGTAAGTAAGAATCCATCCTTCTAACTATGTCTGGTACATTTGTGTTATCACTATTCACTAAAAAGGATAGAACATTTGCCACTGGTTTCTTTGTACTTCTATAACATAAGGAAGGTCCGGTTATCACTACTTAGTGATCACATATTTATCACATATAATGATCAAATTTAGATCCAAGTCATTGCATTAATTATGATTTCTATGGACCACATGTAATTCTTTAGTCAAATTAAAGTTTAGAGAGAGTTAAATGGAAAACTATCTTTTCCTTGTAATGAATTTAAAATACATACAACATAAATTAAAATTCCCGTTGATTTATTAAAAGAAGGCAATGGAACTTATGTCTTAGTGAGAATGTTGACTTACCTTTATTGGAATTTGTTAGAAGTAAGTTAGAAGGCTTTCCATTCATTCACTTATCATGCATTCATTCATTCATATTTATTGAATGTGTAATATAAAGTACTGTTGTATGTGTTAAGGATTTAGTGCTAGGGATGTACCACAGGCGTGAAAAGTTATGCTACAACAGAGCTGAAAATTTATTGGAAAAAGTTTTAAAATTGATAAACAAATTTTAAAATATCATAGAGTAATAAGTGCTATAATAAGAATTAAAATATGGTCATATGATAGACATTGCGTCCTTTGAATTGGATGGTCATAGAAAATTCTCTGCGAATATGACTTCAAGCCAAAATATGAATAGAAAGAGGAAGATATCCATATGAATATTAACAAAAGACTCCTAAAGGTAGATAGAAAAACTGGAGCAAAGCCATATAGAAGAAGTTTGGTGAGTTTTCTATGGCCACTTTGACTGGTATATAGCAAACAAGAGGGAACATGATACAAGATGAGTTTCAATAGTTAGTTAGGAGGCAGATCACAGAGGACTTTGCAAACCAGATTAAGGAATTTGAATTTTATAATAAGTATGAAGGAAAGCCGCTGGAGGATTATAAAAAGATAAATGAAATGTTCTGATTTATGTTTATAGCATTCTGGCTGCAAAACAGAGAATTGATTAAGACAGCCAAATTGAAATGATGGAGTAGTAAAAGGGGGATATGATGATGCTGAGGAAAGGAAAAAATTTTGGAGGGATGCTCCTGAGTAGACAAAAGGTGACATGCAAAAAGATGACCTTAAATCATTCATGGCAGAAAAAAAACTAACAGTCTAGATTCAAACAGGTGAGTAGAATGGCACTGGAAGACTATGGAAGGTCTATCCCGATTGGTCTATTCCATTTTCTCAATGAAATAGGAAGCAAGATCAGCACTGAGAATGAGGATAAAAAGGTTGTGCTGGAAATTTGAGGGATATAGATGAATGGGAATGTAAATGGTCATGGGAAATGTAGTATGGTTGACAGGTAGCACAAAAATTCCTTTTAATGTTAATGATCATAAATTGAAAGTGAGACCAGTCAATGTGGAGCTATTTTTCTTCAGCCAAATTCGGCTATACAGTGGTACATGGAGAATAAAGAAAACAAATTTATCAAGATTGATGTTGGTCAAAACCACAGAAGAACAAGGGAGTTGAGAATTTAGGTAAGAGGGTTATTTTAATATTGAACCATGGACTATAAGCTGTGTAAGGATATGAGTGAGGAAACCAGGTGGGAGGGTGAGCAAGACAGAGTGTGAAATTGTTGTATGATCAATAGCTTATAAATCCCAGAGGAAGAGACATATTACTAGCAATGGAATAATAGAAAGAGTAAGCTAGAAAGATAGGTGATGGGCGGAGTGGAAATGTTGAAATTTGAGATTATGGGACAATTTTCACTGGTAATGACAAGGACTGAGATATAACTATAGAGTGTCTAATTGAAGTAGAAATAAAGAGGAGAGTAAGGAACTGAGAGGTGCTAGAAGGACCTCTATTTTGATATTAAAATTGCCAAGAATTATGACAGGATTAATGGAACAAGCATAAGCAGTTCTAACAAAACACAGTGGAGAAAAGAAAAACAATAAAAATAGAAAAAAGTGATTGATAAGGAGGCAGAGATTGGAGATTGAGCATACCTATAGTTGATATGCTTGATAAAGAGCAAACAATTAAAATAGAAGAATTAAGTAAAGACATAACTGAATAGTTTCCATTTCCAGAAATATGTCAGATTAGACCTCAAGAGGAATAGCTAAAAGGTTAGGAAAGTTTTTGAAAAATACTTCTAAATGGACTATTGAGATAACAAAAATAAGAAATCTATATATTCCCAAACCAAATGAATGTAGAAAATCTTGGAGGTGAGTAAATTTTAAAGCTGCCTTGTCTCTAAGAATTCTGACACACTCTTGACATCTTGTGCCTCCACTTTGACAGATATAAAGAATGCAGGAGACAAGAGCAAAGGCCTGAGGCTAGCCCTCAGTGGGGGAACAAATAGAGAGTTCTCCACGAAAAGATGCTCACTTAATGCCACATAGAAGGATATATGATAAAATCCCACCACACATAAAGGGCAAGAAAACATACCTATCTTCAATCTGGCATTGGATGGAAAGGAAAAAAATAATCTCTCTTGAGAATTTCTAGCCACAAAACTGCCTTTACTTTTATTTTTATTGTGAATTCATGTTACAATAAGGCGTATGGTCCAAATGAAAAAATACCCAAACACATTAAACTAAACAACAACAAACTAACCCACAAAAAACAATAACCAAAGTTAAAAAGTTAAATTTAAGGTTGTTAAGTCAGAAATGAATACAAATCTGCTCTGAAGGAACTCAATTTCAACTTCAGTTCAAAGAATTACTACTTAAAATTCAAAGGAAAATAAGTTACTCATGGTAAAAATTACAAAACATCCAAGAAATTAATGTCCCAGTGACTTCTCAAAAATAAAGGACGCAGAACATTGTAAAATAGCATATTAACTATGTTGAAAGATTTAACTGTCATCCTGAAATTATATATTCAACAAAACTGTATTTCAATAAAATGAATAAATTAAGAAAATTTCACCCAGTCCCTGAGAATATGCCACTAAAGAACTGACAATAGAAGAAAAATCTAAATATACTTAAAGAAAAATTATTTCAAATGAAGGTCTAAGGTCCATATATCAAAACATATAATTAAATATGCTTATAAAACTAATTAAATAATAAACATTATAAATAATTGCATATAATTTATGGAACACAACTAAATTTCTTGCCAACTATCATTTATAAATACTAGAAGGAGCGATCATAGACAAAGCATCCTATTTTTGTACTTGTTAAAAAAGAACATAAATACACTCACTAATGTTAGATTTTATTAAGTTTCTATGTTTAAACAACAAGTGTAACCATGAAATGAATAGACATGCTAATGTAGGAAGGAGGCAAGAGAACTAAAATGTTAAATCAAGCTATATTCAGAGACTGCAATATGCTTGCCGATCAGCTCTACAGTCAGACCATGAGAAAACTTGCAGAACAAAGAAAGATTTCTGCTGAGATTGCTAACAAACCATTTCTCCATACCATGATGGGAAAAGAGGAAAATAGTCGTTAAGCCACACCCTACAAAAAATAAAATCATTCATTCCCCTATAGCTAAAACCATGAGGAACACATGGATCAAAGGCTGAGAATTGCCAGCAGGCTTTTCCATGCTTCATACTCTTATCTTTTCTCACTGTATGCCCATATCATCAAATAAAAATGGGTAAAGAAATCTTTAAACTATAATTCACAGAAACTAAGAATTATATATAAATTGGATTCCCTGAATATTAGGGGTCCCTCTCATTGTCTGTCTCTCTGTCCATTCATTTGAGTCTCTCAGACTCAGTTCCTGCCTCTGCGAGGAGATCATAGACAGTCTGTCTATGGAGTGTTATCCTTCTCTAATAAACTTTCTTTTTTACTCTAACGCTGGCATGCATTTGAATTTTCTTGTGCTGAGCCAAGAACTCTCTAACTTGGGAGAATTTGCCCTATCCAGCATCAATATAATGTTTAACTTCCAAAATAGTAAAGGAGAAAAAAATGAAATGAGAAAAAAAATTAAACTGCTTAATATCCCCCCACTCCCATAAGCAGAGAAACTCACCAGGTTAATCTCTACATTCAATCTAATCCAATAAACATCTCAAGATTTGTTTTTGATACTTCATAAATTTAAGCTAAATTTGTAACTATCTTTCAACTTAGATTTTATTTTGTTATGTTCTTATTAATAACTTCTGGTATAGAAGTTTTACTAGCCACATAACATAAGTAAAGTAACTTTCCTCTTTTTCTAGTCTGAAGACAATTTTATAAAATAGAGGTTATCCAAAATCAGAGAATTTGGTAAAATTACCTGTTTGGGCTTAATGTCTTTTCTTGGATGTGGGAAGATTGGGTATAGATGGGCAATGGTAAAGTCAACTTTTTAGAAGTTACTTATTATATCATATTTCATCTTGACTCAATTTTTATTATTTGTATTATTCTAAAAATTTCCTACTATATCTAAGTTTTCAGTTTTACTATCTTAAAGTTTATTTTAATCTCTTGATTTTTATACATCAAAGTAGAATAAAGGTTAGTTCTCAAAAATTTTTCTCCCATATTAGGAGAAGTAGGAGTATACATCTTATTGAAAAAGAAACTGTAGGATTTAGCAAGCAGGACGCCTAACGAGATTTTTGGGCATGGCCACCCCAAAAATATACAATTGATCCTTGAACAACAGGGGGATTAGGGGCACTGACATCCTGCACAACTAAAAATCTGCATATAACTTTTGAGTTCCCAAAAACTTAACTACTAATAGCCTACTATTGACTGGAAGCTTTACCAATAGCATAAACAGTTGATTAACACACTTTGCGTGTCATGTGTATATGTTGTATTCTGACAATAAAGTAAGCTAGAAAAATGAAGGTATGATTCAGAAAATCATGAGGAAGACAAAATACATTTACAGCACTGTCCGTATATATTAAAAAACAATCTGCATCTAAGCAGACCTTTGCAGTTCAAATCTGTATTATTCAAGGGTCAACTGTATTGTATTGTCTAGCCCTTCTTGCAAGGGAATGTATAGTCATGTGACTGTGTTCTGGGCATTAGCCAGTTGATGGACATGGTATGTTTAGCTTTAGAAATCCTCATTAAAAGGTAAAGTTATGTTATTTTCTTTACCCTTTCCTGATCCTGCTGGCTTGAATGTAAATGAGATGGCTGAAGTTTCTATCTGAGATTGATCATTAAATGACCTTGGGAATACAGCCATGCATGAGGAACTATAAAGTGCAAAAGGCCCAATTCTCTAAGGACTTTATGGAACAGAGATGCTATCGAGCCCTGGACTCTTTATATCTAGATTTTAACATGAGCGAGAAAAACCTTCTATCCTTTTTCTGCCACTGCTAGTGGGAGTTCTAAAACTACTTGCTGACTAACCTAATCATTATATATAATATATATACATATGCAACACAGAAAATTCTGATAGGATAAGCAACTAAATTTATATGGTGAGTCTATGTTTGATCCTTATTCATGCTTGTATTTTCCAAATTGTACAATTAATGTGCATTTATACTGTAAACATAATTATTGTGTTTATTAATTTAAACATTAAAATATAAACAAAATAATTACTAATAATCTCACTACTTAGATAATTACTTTAAATTTTGATGTATTTTTACAAAAAAAGGTATTTTAAATGAAACAAAAACTAGTCCTCTCTCCCTACAAACAGTTTGAAAATCCAGGAATCTTCATCAGAGTAGAAGGTTTTACTTGGTGGCCTTTAGAATTTCAGTCAAACCTATTATCCTAGGATATTATACTTTTTTTAAAAGCCCCTTTTCTACTCAAAGATAAATTTTATTTTTACGAATGTCATTTCATACACTAAAAGTCCTCAAATGGGCTGATGGAGTTGGCTTTTGGTGGAGAAAGTGAATTTACAAGTAAAGAGTTAGGTACTTTGTGTCCTAAAACTTCGTAACCTTTACTTGCAGTCTGAAAGATTGGAAGGCATTAGCCCTATAAATTGTAATAGC